>JAIUZE010001237.1:0-113834 GCA_022085475.1 Heliosperma pusillum | reverse complement strand
ATCCCACTAAACTTCATGTATAAACACGGTTCTTCGACGCTTCGAGTGAAACCATTTTGTTTAATTACATGATCGAAACGATGATTCCAACTCCTGGATGCTTGTTTAAGACCATAGATGGATCTCTTAAGTTTGCATACCTTCTTAGGGTGTGATGGATCCACAAAACCTTCAGGTTGTGTCATGTACACTTCCTCTTCTAGAATCCCATTCAAGAAGGCGGTTTTGACATCCATTTGCCAAATCTCATAATTATGAAATGCGACAACCGCTAAGATAATCCTTATGGATCGAAGCATGGCGACTGGGGCGAAGGTTTCGTCATAGTGAAGACCATGAACTGGGGTGAAACCTTTTGCCACCAATCTAGCTTTGTAAACATCATTATGTTTATCTATGCCACTTTTGATCTTATAGATCCACTTACACTGAAGAGGTCGTACCTCCTTAGGTAAATCAACCAAGTCCCATACTTGATTGTCGTACATAGAATCCATTTCGGATTGCATGGCTCCTAGCCATAGCTTTGAGTCGGGACTAGAAATGGCTGCTTTGTAGGTAGTAGGTTCGTTACTTTCAAAAAATAACACATTATAGTCATCACCTTCCTCTATAATACCAAGGTATCTATCAGGTGGATGACTAATTCTGCTTGACCTCCTAGGTTCCGAAGGAATAATGACCGTACCAGACGAAGAGGGAATGTTTTCCTCGTCATCCTTTTCGGTTTGTGGCTCTTGGACTTCATTCAAGTTCAAATTTTCTCCCACTCTGGTTTTTAGGAAAATAAAATCATGTGCTAAAAAGCTGGATTCACGAGGACACCAACACTTGTCCTCGTGTTGTGTAGAACGGAATAAGAACGTGATCACTTGGATATCCTTACAAAAAGACATTGTCAGATTTGGGTGCGAGGTTTATCGTAAGGCTTACTCTTAACAAAAAGCCTCGCATCCCCAAATTCTCATCATAACTGTACAAATAAGGGACTTTCCTGTCCATATCTCATATGGAGTCTTGTTTGCCGCTTTAGTCGGGCTTCGATTTAGTGAAAAATTGCAGATAAGATAGCAAAACCCCAAAAATAATCAGGAAGCTCTGTCAGACTCATCATAGATCGAACCATATCTAATAAAGTTCGATTTCTCCTTTCGGACACACCATTTAATTGAGGTGTCCCAGAAGGAGTCCATTGTGATACTATACCACAATCTTTTAGGTGTGAATCAAATTCATTGTTCAAGTATTCACCACCACGATCGGATCCTATGTAGGGCTTTAGTCTTTTTATTCAATTGGTTTTCTACTTCATTTTGAATTCTTTGAATTTTCCAAAGCATCACTTTTATGCCTCATCAAGTAGACATATCCATATCTACTCAAGTCGCCGGTAAAAGTAATGAAGTAGTGATAACCACCTCTAGCTTGGATAGTCATTGGACCGCATACATCCGTATGTATAAGCCCTAATACTTCACTTGCTTGTGTCCCTTTTCCCGTTAAAAGGAGCACGAGTCATCTTGCTAGAAGACAAGATTCGATACGACATAAGATTGTAAATCGAAGTTTGGAGTACTTTAGATGAAATGAAACACGGTCTCTTTATGCGTCGTTCGTTTATGTGCCCTAAACGACAATGCCAAAGGTATGATTGATTAGGTTCACCTGTTTTGAGCTTCTTGTTTTCTACATGATAGACCTTTTTTGCAATATCTAGAACATAAATACCTCCAATAGAAATGGCCTCGCCATAAACCATTTCATTAAATGAAAAAGTACAACGATTGTTCTTAATACAAAATGAAAAACCTTCCATGTCTAACACGGAAATGGAGATAATGTTCTTGGTAAGAGTTGGTACATAAAAGCAATTATTTAAATACAACTCTAAACCATTAGGCAAAAGAAGAACGTAGGTGCCCACGGAAACCGCGGCTACCTTAGCTCCATTTCCCATGCGCAGGTCCACGTCACCCTTGGCTAGTGCTTGCACGTCCTTCAGCTCGTGTACATGATTACAAAGGTGAGAACCACAACCCGTATCAAATACCCAAGAAGATGTACTAGAAAAGTTAATATCTATCATATAGAGTGATGAAAGAATTTTACCTGACGTTTTTCACACAACCGTCCTTCTTGTCTTTCAAGTATTTGGGGCATTTGCGTTTCCAATGCCCTTTGCCATTACAATAATAGCAATCCGCCTCCGCGTGTTTGTTGACTTTGGGCTTGGGCTTATAAAAGACCTTGCCCTTTCCCTTGCCGATTTTCTTGAAAAGAGTCTTACCCTTTCCTTTGTCCTTCTTTACCCCAAGGCTCATGTTCTTCAGTTTCATTGAAAGAACGTCCTTGGGCTCACTCCCACTAGCCTCCATGTCCCTCTCCGCTTGGGTGAGGAGGGCATGGAGCTCATGGAAACTCTTTCCCATGCCATTCATGTTATAGTTCACCCTAAATTGGGTGAACTTAAGTGTGAGTGAATGAAGGATTTTACCCACCACTAATTGCTTCGGAATTTTGCACCCTAAACGCTCTAAGGTGTCGGCGTGCTCAACCATTTTGAGGACGTGTGGGCCAACTTTTTGGCCCCTTTGAAGCTTAGTATCAAAGAATTTCGTAGCCGCCTCATATTGGAGAATTTGAGGGGCTTGCGAAAACATCGACGTAATCCTTGTGAATATCGCATATGCATCGAGAGATATCAATTGGAATTTGAGTTTGGGTGAGATTGACCAAATCAAGACATTCTTGACGTCATTAGAAACCTTCAAATAAAGGTCATATTCGGCCCGAACCACCGCGGATGATCTTGGCGCAAGTTCGGTGGGGGCTCTTCGACCAAGTAGCGAAGCACGTTATCGGATATCGCGGCGCTCTTCATCGTTGATTCTCATTCAACGAAGTTACTACCGTTATCTTTTAGGACACACTTGTCCATGACGGATCTCAACCATGAGTCCTTACCCAAGGTTACGTTGTTTGATGAAGTTGACATTGTGCGAATATGGTTACTACAACAAAAATAAATATATAAACATTCATTGTTATTTTACTTGAAAAACATTTTAACAAGTTTAGCCTTTATATAATGACCTCTCACTAAATTATATAAATGATTCCAAGACCCATCTTTAAATAAAAATAGTCATCGTATACTACCTTTATCTAAAAATGGTAAGTCATTACTTGACTAATTCTACCCTTAGAACTCTTGGTTGACGGATTTCAACTAAATCATATCCTAGTTCCAAGATACGCCTTATTTTCTCGTTGAGTTCCAATCCAATTTAGTGGTGATTCGTATCACCTACTTACCCGAGGTAAAAAGGGACCCACGAGACGTGGTAGCCCTAATGAACACGGGATTCATAGGTGTTACTAATTGGTAAGGCTAATCTCAATTTTTTTTAAATATGTGAGAGATCTTGTCAATTTAGTTATTAATTGCCTATAAGTGAACTAAGTCGGTGAATTGTGAATAACGTTAAATTAACAATAACGGAAAATTAAATGCATGTGTGACGATTTTGGCATGAGTGAAAATAAAGCAAGCAACCAAGCAACGATAAAATCCTAGTATGGCCACCTAGCTAATCAAATTAACTAGATAATTACAAATTCGGAAACCAACTTCTTGGTCCCTTGCCTCTTCACTTGGAACGCCTTCCAAAAAATGGAACCGTCTTGAGGTAGTCACCGGTCTTCATAAAAATAATTACAAATATACAAATATACAAATTCCTATTATACATTTGTTCTATAAAATAAAATTATTAATTATTACAAACCGGCGATACGAGATCGTAATAAAATTACAACCAAACCGTTATTCCCTTACATTACGGGTAATAACGATTAAAAATGACTAGGCCATACTAGGTACAAAATTTGCATAAATTATACAATAAATGATATTCATTCATTCAACCATAAATAAGATAAATTGCTGCAAAATTCATGCCAAAATCGTCCTAAACACATTCATGATCATTGTAGCTCGATTTTACGGGATTTATTAATTTTTAACCATTAAAAATCAATATCAACATTTAAAGCTCATTTAAATTGAAACTAATTAACTAAAATGTTTTAGAACTCAAAATTAGTCCCTACTAATTTTGTTGGTCATTAATTAGATTGATTTGATTTCATTTGCTAAATATAATTGTTTAATCATAACAATTATGAAATAAACCCAAAATAAAATATAAACATCATAAAAATTTGAAACCAAAACTTTTGTACATTCTGGAACATTTCCAGGAACTCCAAAAATAAAAAACATTTGCTCAAAAATTTAAATTAATTTTAAATACAAATAAATTTGTATTTAATGGGTTTATCAAATAAAAATCATTAAATATAGTAAAACAGTGAAACAAATCATGAAAGTTAACCAACATGATCAACATCAGAATCTAAAATGTACAAAAAACGTTTATGACCATAAAAGGACGTTTCAGTTTTATGAACATTATAATCACATATTATCGACTTTTATCGTATAAAAATCAATAAACATGCAATACTTAATTAAAAGTCTCGAAATTATACATACAATATGTAAGACATGCATGTGAGATCATATTAAAATTTCAAGGCCAGAATCAACATGCAACTATTTTTAGTTAACTTTTAACTCATAAAATGCATGTTAACTCGGTTTAAAAGCCAAAAATCAAAATAAATATCAAATTAATCCCTAAAATCATGAAATTTGACCACAAACATTTTGAATTCAGTAGGTATACATGCACCAAAAAATTTCGTCAGAATCATATTTTAACTCAAATTTTTGATTTATTAGTTATCTTATAACTTTAATAAAAATTGTCCAAAATGAACAAGCATGCTAAAACCTGGCTCTGATATCATATGAAAGTCCACAGACCTTAATTAGACTCCTCTAATTAGTTACTAAATTACTTGTTAATTTAGTATTTAATGATCTATGTAACATGCATGCAAATATAAAGACATTTAAATAAAAGAAGAAATTTCCTCACATTGAAATGGAAATTAAATGGGCACAACAAGAACTCCTTCTTGTTGTTCTTGAGCTATAAATATGGTTGAACAAGAACAATCTCCAAATTAGAAGACCTCCTTCAAGTTGCACCAAGATGATGTCAAATAATCTATTCTTATTATTAACTAGATAATAAGATTGATATTATGCTACTAATATTAGTATATATTACTACACTAGTAATACTTAGTAAATATTAGTATTATGAGAGTTTAGTGAGAAGATGAGTTTTGAGAGATGTATGAGAAAATAAGCAAGAATGAACAAATAAAATGAACAACCATATTGCCCTTATATAAGCAATATGGCCGGTCATGAGCCCTTCATAAGGAAGTAATTTTGCTTATTTTAATTCACATGCAAAGTGGTAGAGTGAAGTGTTGAATGAAATGATTTTAGGTTATTATTTATGTCATAATCACATGTGACTTGTGAGCATGAACAAAAGCAACCATCATCACCTCACCACTACTTACTTGACCGGCCATGTGAGGCCTTATTTGGTCTATTTTGATTTTTGATATTTGTCCCACAAATATTTATTAATCATATGCTTAATCAATATATATATATATAAAAGAGGCTTTTTTGAGGCACGTGAGTGACTCCACTTTTATAGGAACACTTAAAATAAAAATTAAATTCATACATATATTTTCCAAGTTATGGTTGGACTCTTAAATTTTGATTTTATTTTTTAAATTAGTTATTTTCCTAATAATATTATCAACTTTTCAACATTAAATTCATACATATACTTTCCAAGTTATGGTTGAACTCTTAGATTTTGATTATATTTTTAAAATTAATTATTTTCCTAATAATATTATCAACTTTTCAACTTTTTAGAAACTCTATAAATAAAAATTAAATTCATAACTATTATTTGTCCCACATTGGAAAATAATGTAGATGTGGTAAAAATATTACATATAAATAGTAGAATTGTCCACATCGAAAAAATAATAAAGTGGGTAATTATATGATTATAAATAGGATTCATCCTTAAACCTTATGTATCAACCCAAAGTTTGTATCTCTTAAATATTGTCTTAGAGATCTCTTAAAAGTTTGTAGATGTGATGAATATACTATGTATAAATAGTAAAATTGTCCCACATTATAAAATTAACATAAAGTGGGTGATCCTATGATTAAATATAGGAGTCATTATTGGACCTTATATAACAAACTAAAATCTTTTAAGTCTCTTAAGTATTGTCTTAGAGATTTCTTAAAAGATTGTCTATTATTATCTTCACAATTAAAATTTTAAAAGGTATTATTAAAAAAAATTAAGTATTGTAAAAAAAATATGAAGATAATATAATTAGATTCGCGGTGAAAACAAACCCTGAAAATTATAGAAACTCAAATTATTTGCACATACTTGGTGTAATATTTAGTATATTATTTGTCCTACAATGAAAAATAATGTAGGTGTGGTGAATATATTACCTATAAATAGTAGAATTGTCTCACGTCAGAAAATTATCATAAGGTGGGTGATCTTATGATTACAAATACGAATCATATTTGGAACTAAAGTTTCAACCCAAAATTTTTTGAGCCTCTTACATATTGTCTTACAAAACTCTTAAATTTGTAATATAATTTTCACTGTAGTGAAATTTACATCATTAAAAATTAATTTAGAAAAGTATCATAAATAATAATTTTGATGGTAAATAATTTAATGTGTTATTTGTCCCACATTGAAAAAAAAACAATGTAGGTATGGTGACTCGTGAATATATACTACGTATAAATATTAAAATTTATCCCACATTAAAAAATTATCATAAGGTGGAGTGATCATAAATATGATCATCGGACGGGATTTTAAACTAATTGTTTATATTGTTATGTTAATAAATGACTTTAAAAATTTAATAAATGACATTGAAAATATTCTTTTATTATTCTAATATTAATATAACAGTTTAGTAACAGTTAATAAATAAATATTATATGAAAAACGATGGTGTACTACTTAAGTTTATTATTAGTCTCACATTGAAGAATAATGTATGTGTGGTAAATATATTACTTATAAATTTTAAATTGTCCCACATTGAATAATTATTATAACATAGGGTGATCCAATGATTATAAATATGAGTCATCCTTGAACTTAGGTATAAACCCACAGTTTTTTTAGTCTCTTAATAATTGTTTTGGAGAGCTCTTGACAAAATGGAATTATAATAGCCACAATAGTTAAATTTACATTATTAAAAATTAATTTAGAAAATTATCATAAATAATAATTTTGATGATAAAATACTTAATGTGTTATTAGTACCACATTGAAAAATAATGTATTTGTGGAAAATATATATACTAAGTATGATTATAAATAGGAGTTATTTTAGTATCTTAAGTATTCATTTAATGAACCTTTAAAATTTACATCATCAAACTTAATTTATAAAATTTAGGAAAGTATTATATAAGTAAGTAATAATTTTGATGGTATACTACTTAATAAGTTATTTGTCCCAAATTGAAATATAATACAAGTGTGGTAAATATATTACGTATAAATAGTATATTGTCCCACATCAGAAAATTATCATAAGCTGAGGTGATCTTATAATTATAAATAAGATTCATCCTTGGAACTTAAATATCAACCCAAAATCTTTTGAGTCTCTTAAATATTGTCTTAAAGAGCTCTTAAAATTTTTTATCCACATTAGTGAAACTTACATCATCAAAAATTAATTTAGGAAAATATCATTAAAAAATAAAGTGAAAAATATTTTATTTATTAATATACATTTCCTATATTATATTCAATTGGTGTTTATAATTTATATATAAAATTTTTTTACATTCATTTCACAAAAAAATATTGGGAAAATGAGTATCTTTCAACTTAGATATTCACCCAAAATCTTTTGAATCTCTCAAGTATTATCTTGCAGAGATCTTAAAAGTTGTATTATTATCTCCACCTTAACGAAATTTACATCATCAAAATTTATTTAGGAAAGTATCATATATAATAATTTTAATGGTAGTTACTAAGTATGTTATTTGTCTCACATTGAAAAGTAATGTAAGTGTGGTGAATATATACTATGTATAAATAGAAAAATTGTCCCACATCGGAGAAATATCATAAGCTGGGATGATCACGCGATTAGAAATAAGAGTCGTCCTTGAAACTTAGAGATGATCCCAAAGTCGTTTAAATCTCTCAAATACTCCCTTCGTCCCGGTCATTTGTTTGCCTTTTTTTTTAAAGTGTATTTTAATCAAAGACAGACAAACAAATGATTAAGACGGAGAGAGTATTGTTTTAGAGAGCTCTTAAAATTTTGTATTAATTATGAAAATAGTATAATTAGATTCGTGGTAAAAAAAATGCTATCATTACTATATAGAATATCATATTATTTGCATATACTTTGTGTAATTCTTAGTATATTATATATCTCACATTGAAAAATAATGTATGTGTGGTGAATATACTAATAACTATAAATAGTAGAATTGCCCCATATCGAACAATTAGCTTAAGGTGAGGTGATCAACCCGAAAACTTTTGAGTTTTTAAACATTGTCTTAGAGAACTTAATTCTTAGTTACTTTGGATCATTTTTACAGTCATAATATAGATCAAATATAACTTGAGTCGTCCCGACAAGGTTGGTAACATATGTTTAAAATAGAAGTTGAATCAATATATCAATATTATTTTTAAAAAATTACGGAGTATATTTTATTATAGTCTTAAAACTTCAAAAGTTAATTTTTATAAGTTAACTGTTATAGGAAAATTACGAAAATGACATTAACGTAGACCCGTGCATCGCACGGGCATGAAACCTAGTTATTTTATATAATTAAGTGTTAATTTGATCATATAACAATTATATGACACAAATAAATATATAATATGTACTTAAAATTTTAAGTAATATTTTACCATTATATCAATATATAATGGGTCCCACAATGCTTAGTTAATTTATTTTACAACTCCTTCTAAATATAATTAACTAATTACCTCTATCTCAAAACCTCAACTAATTTCGTAATTTAACGATTAATTACTAAGTTAAATCTTATTTAATCATATTAAAATATGATATAAATTTATTAGTCAATTATCGCATAATTGAAAAATAAACTTAATCGAATTTGAGTTCATAACTCAATTTCTAACAATTAACTCTCGTACATATCAAATATATGTAATGGACTAATTAACTGTATCATATACAAATAATTAGTTACTATTTGGATTTCATCCTATAGGTGTGACCGAAAGGGATCAGTTGATCACTGCCGTCAAACGACAATAACGTCCAACTTTAGTCAGCCAATCGTTATTGATTTACCTTAATCAACTGACTAATCATATATATATAGTCAATAAATATCCCAATTATATTCCTTAATGAAATTTATTAATTGGCGCACTATTGTGGAGGACACCTCCTCCAACAATGTCGTGGTAGTGGGCCGCGGGTGGGGGGGATATGGGTGGGGGGACATGGTGGTATGGGTTGTGTTGTGGTGTTTGGGCTGCGGTTGGAGGACGAGAGATGGGGTTGTAAGTAGGTGGTAGGTGGACGGGGGTGGTTGTGGCATGTTGGTGGTGTTTGTGTTATTGGTGGATGTGGTGGTGGGCATGTCGGTGATGGGGTCGTGGGGTTAGGGGGGTGTGTGATGGGCGGCGTGGACAGTGGTGATAATGGTCTGTTGGTGGTGCCGTGGTGGTGGTCTGTTGGTGGTGCCATGGTGGTGGTAGTAGTAAACTGATGTCATCTTTGACTAAAGTTACACACTAATAAATACTAAAGTTACATAAAGTTTGACTAAAATTACATAAATTGTACTAAAAGTTACATAAAAGTTTCTTAAACTTACATAAAATTGTACTAATGTTACATAAAATTTGACTAAAGTTACATTAAATTTGACTAAAGTTACATTAAATTGGACTAAAGTTTCATAAAACTGTATAAATTCAAATTAGTAAATTCAAAATCACAATATATTACCTAATTTCAAATTTTTATATACAAATGGCCTTGAAATACTGAAGTTGCACTCGCAAAATATTGATGTTAGACTGTTAAAGTACTAAAGTTGCATAAATTATTTCTTAAAATTATATAAATTCAAATTAATGTATTAAATTGAATATCTTAGCATAAAGTTACACAATTAAGGGCTGAAGTTACACTCGTAAATGACTAAATTAATAAAAAAAAAGTTACACTTTTAAGGGTGAAAGTTACACTCGTAAAATACTAAAGTTACATAAACTTCTTATAAAGTTACAAAAAATTGTTCTAAAATTTCAAAAAATGAAAACAACATTAGTTAGTGGTAGTTGAGTGTATTAATGCTGCTAATCTCATCCATACATTTCTTCTAAGACTTCTAAGATCTAATGGCTTAGAGTAGGACTTAGGGACTCACCTAAATTAAGGGACTTACCTGAACTCATCTTTCTCTCTTTCTCTCTCTCTCTCTCTGTCTCTCTCTCTCTCTCTCTCTTTGTCTCTCTTTATATATATATATATATATATATATATATATATATATATATATATAAAGAGAGAGAGAGAAAGAGAGAGAAAGGATCAAATGAGTCTACCTTATTTCCTTGAGTCCATGAGTCCTCTTGTAGACCATTGGATATTGGAGATGGATGGTTGAGATGAAAATAAGAAATTGGTCATTAATGAGGTGTTTAATCTACTTCCCTCACTACCACCCTAGTTAAGCCACTAATACATTCATCCCTCCCACCCAATTCTCACACAATTAATTCGTTCAAAACACACCCTCCTTCTCTCTAAAATAAACCCTCCTCCTTCTTTCTAAAATAAACACTCCCCCTATTCTTTCTAAATTCAAACCAACCACCAAAACCCAAAAAAAAAACCTAACCAACCCTCCGCCGCCTGCTCCCCTCTGCCGCCTGCTCCCTCCGCCGCCTGTCCTCCTCTTGTCTCTCCTTTCCCTCGCATCTCACTCACCACCACCACCGTCCTTTTCTCCCACCAGCAACAAACATCACCACCACCAATTATTTTTCCCAGATCTGACCTCCTCCACCCACCGTCCTCCTCCTCTACTTCTCCAATCCTCCTCCGCCTCACCCCGGACCCACCCGATTCACCCCCATCTCCGCCTCTGCTCCCCGCGTTTGCTGCCACTCCACCGCTCGACCGCCACAACTCCACCGCTGCCGGCGCTTTTTTTTTCTTTTTCTTTTTTATTTTTTTTTCTTTTCTCAAATCTCAAAATAGGTGGGTTTTTGGTGGTGGTATCTTGGTGGTCCGGTGGTGGTGTTGTTGAGGGTGGAGGACGACGGAAGTATTGGTGGTAGTGGCCTCCACCGTGGAGTCATAAGTGGTTGCGTCAGGAGAGGTGGGGGTGGTGGGGTCGGGTTGCATCGTTTGTGGTGCCCGCCTCCTCTTTCCTTTTTTTTTTTGCCTTTTTATATCTAGAGTTCATATTTAGTAGTATTAGTTTAAATTTTTTTTTTCAGATTTAGTTTAAATTTTTTTAGATTCATGGGTTTATTGTTCATATTTAGTATGATTTTTAATTTTTTTTTTTGTTCTTATTTTATTTTTTCAGATTTAATGTTACTTTTATTTTCCTTTATTCTTTTTTCTTTTTCTCCAATTTTAGATCTACTAAATATGTAAATTTCTGACAAAAATATTTGTGGTGATTTTTTGGTGTAATGAGTTCCGGCGACGGACGTTGTTAGTCGACTAAAATTACACCCTTAATGGACTTAAGTTACACATTCAACGGACAAAAGTTACACTCTGAATATTCTAAAGTTACATTCTGTATAGACTAGAGTTACACTTTATATTTGTTGAAATTTCAAAATTTCAAAATAAAATGCATTAAAAGTACTTTGTAAAATAAAATTACATTAATATAGATTAATGTTACATTTATAAAAGGCTAAAGTTACACCTCAAAATATACAAAAATGTCATGAAAGTGTTAAAATCACATTTTAGTAAAAATTACACTATTTTGAATTAAAGTTACACTTCCAAAAGGCAAAAGTTGCACTCTAAAAATTCGAAAAATGTCGTGAAGGTGTCTTTAAATCACTATTTCGTATTAAGTTACACTATTTTTTGGTATTAATGTTACACTCTTTAAATCACTATGTCATGAAAACTACGTAAAATATCAAAAACTTGTTATAAAATAACTTTGTATTATGAAGTTACATTATTTTGGATTAAAGTTACACTCGTAAAAGATTAAAGTTACACTATAAAAATACGTAAAATGTCAAAAACTTGTCTTAAAATCACTTTTTAGTATAAAATTAGACTATTTTGAATGAAAGTTACACTTGTAAAAGACTAAAATTACGCTTTAAAAATACGTAAAATGTCAAAAACTTGTCTTAAAATCTCTTTTTAGTATAAAATTAGACTATTTTGGATTAAAGTTACACTTGTAAAAGACAAAAGTTACGCTTTAAAAATACGTAAAATGTCAAAAACTTGTCTTAAGTTCACTTTTTAGTATAAAGTTACGTTATTTTGAATTAAAGTGACACTCGTAAAACGTTAAAGTTACACTAAAAAAATACGTAAAATGTCAAAAACGTGTCATCAAATAAGTTTTTAGTATAAAGTTACACTTTTTTGGATTAAAGTTACACTCGTAAAAGATCAAAGTTACACTTGTAAAAAGGTATACTTGTAGAAAACCAAAATTTACTCTTGAAGACAAAAGTTACACCTTAAAAATGCTAAAATGTCATCATCTTTAAGCTAGAGTGAGAAAGAAGATTAATTAGTGTATAGGTAATGAATTAGTGTAATGGTTACTTTTTGCTTCTAATCTCAACCACCCACATTGAAAGATCTAAGGGCTCATAGGAGGACTTAGGGACTCAAAAGATATTATGGACTCATTTGAACCTTTCTCTCTCTCTCTATATATATATATATATATATAAAGAGAGAGTGAGAGAGAGAGAGAGAGAGAGAAAGAGAGAGAGAGAGAGAGAGAGAGAGAGAGAGAGAGGCAGAGAGAGGCTGAATCTGGTGAAGCTGTTTATTTTGGCGAGGCGGCCTGCCTCACCAACCTCCTTCAATGGACTGATTTCAGTTGTTCATTGGACTGAAAATATGGGCCATTTATAATATTTTCATGTGGCCCAAATACTTCATCTCTCTAAAATAAAATAAACACAACCCCAAATACTTTACTCTCTCTCTGATTTATACAAGTTAATTGAGCTTGGTCTTAATATTCATAGCTTGCACCTGATTTTGTGAATCTATAACCTAATTTTGTGAAACTAAGACTATTTTGTGAATCTAAGAATTGAATTGTTGACTTTGAACGTACATTAGTTTTGACAAACTTCAATAATAATTGTAGATTTATATATTTCATCTATGTGGGATTCGAACCCACACCTTGCACAATAGTACAATGCTCTATCTTTTGAGCTAATAGATAGTATATTGCAAATTTATATATCCATTAACAAATAACAAAATTATTAAAGCACCAGTAAAGAGTTGATTAACTTTGTGAATTTTGAACTTTGTGTTTTGAGTCTATGACCTCATCTTATGTAGTTTCACAAAGTAAAGTCCAAGATTCACAAACCTTAGGTGTAGGATACACAAAATAAAAGGCCAACTTTCAGAATATCAATACCCATGTTCTAAACAGTTTTACAAAGTAAGGTCCTAGTGTAACACCCGCAAATGTACCCTATTTTTATATTAAAAATATTATACGGATAATTTTCAGCGAAATTTAGATTTAGTCTATAATTTAATTTCCCGTGTCTAATTTAGCAAATCCGAGTTCGTTTTCGGACTTTACTCGAAATTCCGTGTGAGTTACGCCTTAAGGCGCTTTTGGGTTTTATCCATGTTTTTCCACTCACTCACCTTATATCTCCTTAAACCCTAAACTCCCTCATTCTTCCACTTACTCCTTCTTCCTCAACAAGTAACCACCATAACCCTAACTCCATTTTTGATCAAGCTTAAGATCATCACTACTGACTCTTGCTCAATTCCGCTAATTTTTGTCATAGTCTTCCCCTCTCATTGTCCTCTATCTTAATTGGTAATAAAATTACCGTCTTTCTCACGTTTCAATTTATCCGTCTTTCTCAAAGGTGAATTATATTCATCTTTTGTTGTCTAATTGTAGGTGGAGACCTTCAAGACCTCGACAAAGACTACTACTTAGTAGAGGAGGACCTAGACGAGGATTGAAGACGCGAAAAGGTAACGGTGAAGGGTTATTCGATATCATTACGTGTTTTAATGTGTTTTTGATGTTAGTAAACGTATTTAGGATAGGATTAGTATTCATAGAATTTGTTTTTGTTGATGATGGTTGTTTTTTGTTGATAATTGTTAATGATTATTGATAGTTGATAGTAGTAATTGATGATTGTTGAAAATGGATGTTGATTATGTTGTTCTCGGGTGAAGTGTTGTTCCTAGCCGGGTGAACGGCCGCCGGTCAGCCAACCGGCTGGGGACGCTGCAGAATGAAAGTTGTGTTTTTATGTTGTGTTGTTCCCAGCCGGGTGCCCGGCTGCAGGCCCCCCTGACCGGCTGGGACCTCGCTGTATTTTAGACGATTTTGGTTTGTTGATGAAGTGCCAGCAGGGTAGCCGGCGGCCGGTCCACCTGACCGGCTGGCACCCTGCTGGAGTTCTTTTCCTATTCTTTCTTAAATCTTTATTTATAAAAGTTCGCATGGTTCGTTTATCATATAAATTTACGTAATAGGTTTAAATATTCATGTTTAGAATATATGATATTCCATTCGCTTGTATCGCATGTTTTGTGACGGTTTTTGATATATCCCACTTTGAGTCGGTTTTTCATATGTTATGGTTGAGCACTAGTTGTTAAGTGCTTTGAACTCTCATTCCCCGGCTACCTCCTCGCTCGTAAGGCTGGAATGTCGGAACGAGGAGTTGTATCCTTAATTCTTAAATGCATGTTTTAGTGGGCATATGACGACGTTGTTGGGAGGCGAACTCTTTGCGTTGATCGACCCGGCCGTCAAATGTTGTATACTTGCGAGGTGGTGTCATTGCATGTAGTGTACTGCTTGTTTATGATGCTTGTGCCCTTTCTGCCTCTTTCGTGAAGGTTGACCGAATTTGGGGTACTCGGCTTCTATGGTTGACCGAGTCATGGATGTGAAATGTTTATCGCATATCGAATCGGAAAATGTTATTTCGAGAGTCTGGCCAGGTTTAGACTAGGATCGAATATTTATATCGTCGTCCTACCAGGAGGAATTGAGTCTACATATACGAAATGTTAATCGTGTATGCGTTCAGGGAAATGTTTATCCCGTGGATGCGATTTTAATCATAACGGCTATGTACATGGTGCTAGTGCGTGTCATTTACCATGAGAGATGTTTGTCAACATATTCGTACGTTTGGATGGATGATTATATGTTGATTATTTGTGACCGTTGGATGACTTGGCGTGGTTTGTATGTCGAGTCTCAATCTTATCAACTATATATGCCGCTACCGGTGAGATGCAAGCCCTAGTGAGTATATAGTTGCCTAAGGGTGTCTTCCCCGAGTCTATCTATAATATGATGGTTACGGTTTTGTACTTCATGTGCCTATATCTTAAATATTGAATTGCCTATTTATCCTTCTCGTAATTCACATGTATATTTATATATGCATGCTTCTACTTATGTATTTCCGTTTAAGTATGTTATTTGTGATATGGTTGGGAGAACCCGGAGTTACTCCCCACTGACTGTGGCGTTCATTTTTTCATGGATGAACAGGTTGCTTGATTGGATCGATTTTGCTAGTTGTTTTTGGGTTCGGGTGTGAGCTAGCGGGCGTTGGCCTTGACGATTCACCCCTAGACGTTTCTTAGCTATTTTGCTAATAACTTTATGTTTGATCACGTTTTGAGAGACTGCGTCTCTTTGTAGTATATTCTACTTTAGTTTGTATTTATTCGACATTCCTCGTACTTTTATTTTGGCATGTAAAAAGATTTTAAAAATACCGTATTTTCCGCTATATAAATCGCATGCTTGTTATGTTTTATTTCCGCTATCGCGAGGGTTGTCACAATTGGTATCAGAGCCTATGACGCTCCCGACGCACACATGTGAACCCTAAACTTAAATTACTTGACCTTGAAATAATAAATGAGAGATGGGTATAAATTATGGACTTTAATTGGTAGTCTATTTGTTTATGCTAAGTGTTAGGATTAGCTTGTTTTGTTTTTGTTTCTTATGAAGATGGTTAGACCTCGACTATAATAGAATGTTATGCTAGAAGCTCTTACTCAAGTGTTAAAGAATCAACAAGATGCGACTAATGCTCACGCCGACCAAGTCCCTCCTCGTAGAGAAGACAATCACCAAGGAGGCTATGCTTGGGTGGCTAGCCAAATTTCTAGGAGTAAGATCACGCCGTATGGTGGAGAACCGGACCCTACCGAGCTTTCGGAATGGTTTCGGGAGATGGAAAATCAATTCGACTTGTACCAAGTCCGTGATGAGGACAAGGTGAGGATTGCTAAGCACTTCCTTGTAAGGGAAGCCAACAATTAGTGGGCGATTACTAATGCCACCGCTACACTTGAAGCCGATTTCAATTGGGATTGTTTCAAGGCGCTTGTTGAAGGCCGATTTTATCCCAAGGAGCTCAAGCAACAAAGGCTCAAGGAATTCATTGATTTCAAGCAAGGTGACTTGACGGCTCAAGACTTCACCACTCAATTCAACAAACTTGCTCACTTTGCACCGAGGCTCATCAAGGATGATGAAGATCGAGCTTTTTACTACTGTAATAAGCTTAGTGCTTTGCTCCAAAGCAAAGTAAGGAGGAATTCTACCTCTTTTGGAGAGTTGTACGATGATGCCCTTTGGGCCGAGAACTCCATGAAGGCCATCAAGGATGAAGCTATGATGAAGAGTCCCCCTTCTTCTTTCGCACCTAGGCCAAATTTCTATGGGAAAAGGTCGTTTACTCCTTCGTCTTCCAATGCCTATGCCAACAAGAGGAGATTCAACCCTCCTCCAAATACAAATCCAAGGACTCCTTTCATTCCTCGAGCTACTTCTAACGTGGCTCATAGGCCTTATGCTCCCCTCAAGCTCAAGTTCAAGGTCGCTTTTGTAACCGTTGTAGACTTCCACGCCACCCCGGTGTAGGATGCTTCAACCGACCTTATGATTGCTTCTTTTGCCAAAAGAGTGGTCACCGTTATGATGATTGCCCTGATCGGAAGTTTCCCCCTCCAATTGCCAAACCCAAGGGATCTATCTTCATTCTAAGTCGAGCCGAAGCCGATGCTCATCCGGAGATAATTACAGGTATGTTCTCAATCTTAGAGCAACCGTGTCTTATTCTATTTGATACCGGTGCTTCTATGTCCTTTGTGTCTTTAACTTATGTTGATAAGTTATCTATCGAACCTACTTCTAGTGAGGATACACCCATATCCTTACCATCCGAAGAATTTATCTATGTTTCTACTCTTTACCCAAATGTTCCTATCTCTATTGCGGGTACTATCTTTCCCGCTAATCTCCTTAAATTTCCTCTAGGAGAGTTCGATGTAATTCTAGGTATTGATTGGTTAGCGTTATACCATGCTAGATTCGAGTGTAGAGACCAAAATATTTATTTAAAAAGTCCTTTAGGAGTTAGAATAACCTATAAGGGATCTCATTCCCGAGTGGGTGTATCTTTGATTTCCGCAATGAAGTTGGTGAGTATGGTAAGAAAGGGTCACCAAGCGTTCTTGTGTTTTGTGACTTCTACAACTACCTCCTTACCAAAGATTTAAGATGTACCTATAGTTCGTGATTTTGTTGATGTATTCCCCGAAGACTTGCCCGGGATCCCCCCCGGCCCGAGCGTGATGTTGAGTTTTCCATTGATCTTGTACCTGGATCCGGACCCATAGCCAAAGCTCCTTACCATATGGCTCCAACCGAATTGAAAGAGTTAAGGAAGCAACTTGATGATATGATTGAAAAAGGTTTCATTCGACCAAGTGCCTCGCCTTGGGGTGCTTCTACTTTTTCCAAGATTGATTTGAGATCCGGATATCACCAAATTCCCGTTCGTGATGCCGATATACCGAAGACCGTTGTGACACCCTCAAATTTGCGGAAAGAAAAAAAAATTAATTTAAATACATAAAAGATAATAAAACATAACGAAGGTGTCATAAAATAAAAAGGTCATTACAAAACGGAAATAATATTCTACAAAAGAAATATACAAGACGGGAGACATATCTCCCGTATAAATACGGAAATAAAAGAGTGTATAATAATATACAAACTAAGAACCGAATATAGGTCCAAGGTAATACTTCGCTCGCTAGCTCGTCAATGTACCCCAAATATGCATTCACCACCTGTTCGACCGCATTAAATATAAACACGGAAGCCACAGTCAGTGGGGAGTAACTCCGAGTTCTCCCAGCCACGAAATGTCGAGTTTAATTAAACATGAATAACATAAAAGCAATGTATATGGAAAATACAAAACTTAACATATATGATATGCTTTTCATGTTATGAAACAAATAACTAACATATAACCTAGCATATGAAAGCTATCATGTGAAACCGATAATAAACTATAATCGAGGTAGGGAAGCTGGTATGCTGGCTCAGCGGTTACCATGTAACATGGCCCTGATACACTCAAACCCTAATCAACACGTAATCATGTGAATCAGTTAACAATCGGTAATCCAAACTCTATCAATCTTAGCCGGCTTGCATCTCACCTTCTAAAACTCATAGAATCATACAACATGAAAGACCAATACGTCTACAAACAGGCATAAGTTCTTAGCCGGCGATAGTCTACTTCTGTAACTCGAGGAGGCTATACCACAAGGTAGGAAAACATCCTAGTCCTAGACTGATCAGACCTAGCGACAACAGCTATTCCATTCCCCGTCCCATGACATAACCGTACATGAGAAACTCTACTAGGCGACCCCCTAAGCAGAGATGGCTAGTACTTAAGCTGGCTCCGTTTCCAAAGTGGACTAGGCAGCCATGCCCCGACTTGGATATAAACCCACCAAGCCGAGACACAAAAGCTATCATCAGGTGAACATCTACTCGTTAAAGACAGTACTTGCCTATCTATGTCATGGTCCAAGCTACTCATTTAGAATTAGAATGGTCAAGACGCCATATATTCATAATTCTCTATGGGTACTTAGTCAACACGACACCAACCATATAATCAAACAGTCACGAGAAAAACATCCTATCATGTGACTAATTGGATATACATCATATTCAAATATCATATCGCCTCATATCTACTAAGGCTAATTCAATAATTAAATAAAACCTTACTTGAAGACAAATCCCCGACCCGAGTCCCGCGACGGGTCATCAGTCAAAACGGGTCTGACTAGATCTTAGTTTGACCAAACCCGTTTGGTCAAACCGGCTAGAAACAGAGTCTTTTCCAAATAGACATAAAATCAACATATTCATTTCATGTTATTTTATTAAGACTTCTAACATGTGAATTATTATATCATACCCCAAAACCCGTTTGACTAAAAGGATATTAAATTAAACTACGATCTCGTCTTATAATTTCTAACATGTGAGAAATAATAATTTAATGAAAACCTTTTTAATTAAATATTTTACTTATTAATATTTCTCGCTTGCTAATTATTACAAAACGCGATAGAAATGACGATAACTCAAAAACCGTCACAAGTCCCAAAGTGGGACCCACGGGCTGACTTTTGGGCCGAACCCAACATGGGCCTGAATGGGCCCACGGGCCTGTTTGGGCTGTTTTGGCAGATTTTCCAATTTTTACTAAAACCGTTTCTTAATATTTCCCGCATGCTTAACTTAATTAAAACCCGTCAAAACAACAACCAAACAATCAAACATCGACACAACCCAAAGACCAAAACCCGGACCCACCATGGACCAACCCAGACCGGGTCTGAACCGGCCTGGACCGGCTGGTTTGGTCCGGTTCACCACCACCACCATTTCCGGCCACCACCATAACCACAACCCCAAATTCCCAATTAATTCTAACATGTTTTTAATTTACAACATCCATTTTTAAACAACCAAAACAACCATCAATCATACAAAAATCATGATTATGAAGAATCATCCAAATTCATCAAGAACAACCAACATGTTATAAATTCATAAAACACCATAATAACCACTACTTAACATGTTACTAACTAAAAATCATAAAATCATAATAATATGAACAAAAACTAAAGATGAACCAAAACTAAAGAAAACAAAAAGCTATGTAACATATATCCGTCGAGTAACTCGGAATCGTTACCTTAGCTAAGCAAGACAATTAGCACCAAAATAAGAAGTATAAACCAAGAAACCCTCCTACTAATCTTCACCCAAAATATACGAGTCTCCAAACTCGTCTTCAAAATCTTCCCCTATAAGAAATAACAAGGAAAACATTATTAGAACAAAAATATGGTTTTCCATAATTAAAGTGTTGAAAACGATTTTATCGGAATTGAAATAAAACCGTACTTGAAGATGGGGAGCGAAGAGGAGAGTCTAGAAATATAAGTTAGGACGGATTTAATTAAGAAATGAAGATTTTATGAAGGTTTTGCTCAAGAACGATGAAGAACAATTGAAGAACACGAAGAACAAATGAAGAACGATAAAGAAAGTGATATTTAGATCTTAATTTGATTTGATGAAAAATGAAAAGTTGTTAGTGAGTAAAGAGTGGAGTGGAACCGTGTAATTATAGGCAAAAAGGGATGTCGGGTTTTGAAATTGTTGTTACGTAATTGACTCGCGTTTAATAATTATTTTACGGTAATCGATTAAATATAATTAACGATAAAGTTAATTAAACTAAATATCAAGATATTATGATATTGTAATGAAAAATAATGAAAATATCTAGGTCTATTAGAGAGCAAAGGAGCCGTGTGGTATGGTGACTGTCGGATCAGTTTTGTAAACGATTTGCGTAATTTTCGTTAACTGATCGATAAAGTTAATAAATATCTAGATATTTTGATTAGTTTAATCAAAATAATTAAACTATCTAATTGTGAGTGGAAAACGATGACATGGGCGTGTGACTCATGCCAAAGTCGAGTTTCGATTTTGTTTCGGGATTTGCGATGACTCGGGAATAGTTAAATGACGTTCGGTTAAAACCGTAAAAGTCATTCTTTAAATTCCGAATAAATTCAAAATAATTATATTAAATTATGATAAATCTTAATAAATCAAAATAAAAATAAATCAAAAATATTATTTTTTTTTTAAATAAAATTTCGGTCTTCAAACTTATAAGGCGAGTCGGGAAAAAGTCAACGAAAGTCAAAGTCGACGTAAAAGTCGAGAAAAGTCAAAGATGACTTAAAAGTCAAGAAAAGTTTATGACGACTTAAAAGTCAAGAAAAGTCAATGACGACTTTAAAAAGTCAAGAAAAGTCAAAGACGACTTAAAAGTCAAGAAAAGTCAAAGATGACTAAAAACGGTCTTTTCATGGAATCCCTCAAAAATTCCAAATACGAACGCGGAATTTCAAAATAAGACTCGGAACAAAAATTCCTATTTTAAAAACTTAAGTTCTACTGAAAAGTGTTAGTAAATATTTTTACTAGAAAAATTGGGTACTTTTCGGGTTGTTACAACCGCTTTTAGTACAAGATATGGTCACTTTGAGTTCAAGGTGATGCCTTTTGGATTGACTAATGCTCCCGCTATTTTATGGATCAAATGAACCGCACATTTAGTGAGTATCTTGACAAGTGTGTTGTGGTTTCATCGACGACATCCTTATTTTCTCAAAGACCGAAGAAGAGCATGCTATTCATCTTAGGACTATTTTGGGTGTCCTTCGTCGTCAAAAATGGTTTGCTAAATTCTCCAAGTGTGAATTTTGGTTACCTAAAGTGTCCTTTCTTGGACATGTAATTTCTAAAGAAGGTGTGATGGTAGACCCTTCTTAAATTGAAGCTGTGATTGATTGGAAGAGTCCGACCGATGTTAGAGAAGTCCAAAGTTTTCTTGGTTTAGCTGGTTATTACCGTCGATTTGTCAAAGATTTCTCAAAGCTTGCTAGACCGATGACTCAATTGTTGAAGAAAGAAACCAAGTTCCTATGGAATGAAGCTTGTGAAACTGCTTTTCAAGAGTTAAAGAAAAGGTTAACTACCGCCCCGGTATTGAATTTACCTGAAGATGGTGTAGACTTTGATGTCTATTGTGATGCTTCCAATATGGGATTGGGTTGTGTACTTATGCAAAGTAGGAAAGTGGTTGCTTATGCCTCGTGACAGTTGAGAGTTCATGAAGTGAACTGCCCTACTCATGATTTGGAATTAGCCGCCGTGGTTCATGCTTTGAAAGTGTGGAGACACTACCTTATTGGTGTTCATTATCGTATATTTACCGATCACAAGAGTTTGAAGTACATATTTACTCAAAAGGAGTTGAATATGAGACAAAGAAGATGGTTGGAATTGGTGAATGACTATGATTTTGAATTGTTATACCATGAAGGGAAGGCTAATGTTGTTGCCGATGCCCTTAGTAGGAAATCTTCTCATTCCTTGAATGCTATGTGGGTATTACCCGATGATCTTTTTTTTGAGTTTCGAAAGTTGAAGTTGGAATTCGTGGAACGTGGATTTGATTATGTTGGTGCTATGGTTTCCGAGCCCGTTTTTCTCCGTGAGATCCGCGAAAGCCAAGTTGATGATCCTACCTACAAGTCTATTCAAGCCAAGCTTCTAGAAGGAAAAGATAAAGACTTCAAGATTTATGACAAAGGTGTCCTTCGACTCCATGACCGTTTGTTTGTACCTAATGCTCTTGACTTGAGAAAGCGAGTTCTTGATGAAGCTCACTTTTCTCCTTATTCTATCCACCCCGGAGGTGATAAAATGAATAAAGACTTGAAGCTACAATTTTGGTGGCCGAATTTGAAAGGCGATGTTGTGTCCTATGTTGGAAGATGTCTTACTTGCCAACAAGTGAAAATCGAACACAAGAGGCCCGGTGGATTGCTACAACCTTTGGATATTCCGCTATGGAAGTGGGAATCTATTTCTATGGATTTTGTCATGGCTTTGCCAAGGACCGTTGGAAGTAAAGACTCCGTTTGGGTTATTGTTGATCGTTTGACCAAGAGTGCCAGATTCATTCCGATCAAAGAGACTTGGAGTTTAGATCGACTAGCAAAAGCCTATGTTGATGAGATCGTTAGATATCATGGTGTTCCCAAAGAGATCATATCCGACCGAGATCCGAGGTTTTGTTCGATATTTTGGAAGGCCTTACAAGAAGCCATGGGTAGTAAATTGTTGATGAGTACCGCTTTCCATGGCCCTACCGATGGTCAGACCGAGAGGACTATCCAGACTTTAGAACACTTGCTTAGGGCTTGTGCACTCTACTTCCAATCTAGTTTGGAAAAGAGTCTACCGTTGGTGGAGTTATCTTACAAAAATAGTTATCATGCCTCGATCAAGATGGCTCCTTATGAAGCTCTCTATGGAAGAAAATGCTGAAGTCCTATTTGTTGGGATCAATTGAGTGATGTTCGTGACTTAGGTCCCGATGCTCTTGTTGAAACCATTGATCATGTGAAGGTCATTCGTGATAGAATGAAAGCCACTTAAGACCGACAAAAATCATATGCCGATGTCCGAAGAAGACCGTTGGAATTTGAAGTTGGAGATAAAGTGTTCTTGAAAGTATCTCCAATGAAGGGTGTTAAACGGTTTGGTGTAAAGGGTAAATTGAGCCCGAAATACATTGGACCCTTTGATATTGTGAAAAGAATTGGTGCCGTAGCTTACAAGTTGGACTTGCCCCCGAATTAGAATAAAGTTCATGATGTCTTCCATGTTTCTCAATTGAGGAAGTACATTAGTGATCCAAGCCATGTCTTTCAAGCGGAAATGCCCGAGCTTGAACCGAATTTGTCTTTTGAAGAGAAGCCGATCCGCATTCTAGATCGCAAGGATAAGAAGTTGAGAAGTAAAGTGGTGCCTTTAGTGAAAATCTTGTGGAGATGTGCTAATGTTGAAAAAGAGACGTGGGAAACAGAAGCTTCTATGCGTATTAAAATCCAAGCCTATTCGATTAAGGTATCTTTCTTTCGCTCAAGTTTCGAGGGCAAAATTTTTTAAAAGGTGGGGTGATTGTAACACCCGCAAATGTACCCTATTTTTATATTAAAAAATATTATACGGATACTTTTCAGCGAAATTTAGATTTAGTCTATAATTTAATTTCCCGTGTCTAATTTAGCAAATCCGAGTTCGTTTTCGGACTTTACTCAAAATTCCGTGTAAGTTAAGCCTTAAGGCGCTTTTGGGCTTTTTCCATGTTTTTCCACTCACTCACCTTATATCTCTTTAAACCCTAAACTCCCTCATTCTTCCACTTACTCCTTCTTCCTCAACAAGTAACCACCATAACCCTAACTCCATTTTTGATCAAGCTTAAGATCATCACTACTGACCCTTGCTCAATTCCGCTAATTTTTGTCATAGTCTTCCCCTCTCATCGTCCTCTATCTTAATTAGTAATAAAATTACCGTCTTTCTCACGTTTCAATTTATCCGTCTTTTTCAAAGGTGAATTATATTCATCTTTTGTTGTCTAATTGTAGGTGGAGACCTTCAAAACCTCGACAAAGACTACTACTTAGTAGAGGAGGACCTAGACGAGGATTGAAAACGTGAAAAGGTAACGGTGAAGGGTTACTCGATATCATTACGTGTTTTAATGTGTTTTTGATGTTAGTAAACCTATTTAGGATAGGATTAGTATTCATAGAATTTGTGTTTGTTGATGATGGTTGTTGTTTGTTGATAATTGTTAATAATTATTGATAGTTGATAGTAGTAATTGATGATTGTTGAAAATGGATGTTGATTATGTTGTTCTCGGGTGAAGTGTTGTTCCTAGCCGGGTGACCGGCCGCCGGTCAGCCAATCGGCTGGGGACGCTGCAGAATGAAATTTGTGTATTTATGTTGTTTTGTTCCCAGCCAGGTGCCCGGCTGCAGGCCCCCCTGACCGGCTGGGACCTCGCTGTATTTTGGACGATTTTGGTTTGTTGATGAAGTGCCAGCCGGGTAGCCGGCGGCCGGTCCACCTGACCGGCTGGAATCCTGCTGGAGTTCTTTTCCTATTCTTTCTTAAACCTTCATTTATAATAGTTCGCATGGTTCGTTTATCTTATAAATTTATGTAATAGCTTTAAATATTCATGTTTAGAATATATGATATTCCATTCGCTTGTATCGCATGTTTTGTGACGGGTTTTTATATATCCCACTTTGAGTCGGTTTTTCATATGTTATGGTTGAGCACTAACTGTTAAGTGCTTTGAACTTTCATTCCCCGGCTACCTCCTCGCTCGTAAGGCTGGAATGTCGGAACGAGGAGTTGTATCCTTAATGCTTAAATGCATGTTTTAGTGGGCATATGACGACGTTGTTGGGAGGCGAACTCTTTGCGTTGATCGACCCGACCGTCAAATGTTGTATACTTGCGAGGTGGTGTCATTGCATGTAGCGTACCGGTCGTTTATGATGCTTGTGCCCTTTCCGCCTCTTTCGTGAAGGTTGACCAAATTTGGGGTACTCGGCTTCTATGGTTGACCGAGTCTTGGATGCGAAATGTTTATGGCATGTCGAATCGGAAAATATTATTTCGAGTGTCTGGCCAGGTTTAGACTAGGATCGGATATTTATTTCGTCGTCCTACCAGGAGGAATTGAGTCTACATATACGACATGTAATCGTGTATGCGTTCAGGGAAATGTTTATCCCGTGGATGCGATTTTAATCATAACGGCTATGTACATGGTGCTAGTGCGTGTCATTTACCGTGAGAGATGTTTGTCAACGTATTCGTACATTTGGATGGATGATTATATGTTGATTATTTGTGACCGTTGGATGACTTGGCGTGGTTTGTATGTCGAGTCTCAATCTTATCAAGTATATGCCGCTACCGGTGAGAGGCAAGTCCTAGTGAGTATATAGTTGCCTAAGGGTGTCTTCCCCGAGTCTATCTTTAATATGATGGTTACGGTTTTGTACTTCATGTGCCTATTTTTAAAATATTGAATTGCCTATTTATCCTCCTCGTAATTCACATGTATATTTATATATGCATGCTTCTACTTATGTATTTCCGTTCAAGTATGTTATTTGTGATATGGCTGGGAGAACCCGGAGTTACTCCCCACTGACTGTGACGTTCATGTTTTCATGGATGAACATGTTGCTTGATTGGATGGATTTTGCTAGTTGTTTTTGGGTTCGGGTGTGAGCTAGCGGGCGTTGGCCTTGACGATTCACCCCTAGATGTTTCTTAACTATTTTTCTAATAACTTTATGTTTGATCACGTTTTGAGAGACTACGTCTCTTTGTAGTATATTCTACTTTAGTTTGTATTTATTCGACATTCCTCGTACTTTTATTTTGGCATGTAAAAAGGTTTTAAAAATACCGTATTTTCCGCTATATAAATCGCATGCTTGTTATGTTTTATTTCCACTATCGCGAGGGTTGTCACACCTAGACTCACACACAAAGTCCAAGATTCACAAACCTCAAGGGTATGACTCACAAAATGAAGGCCTACTTTCATAAAGGCAATTTATATGGTCACATCAGTTTCACATAGTAAGGCCCTAGACTCACGCTACAAAGCCCAAGATTCACAAACTTTATGGGTGGGATTCAGAAAATAAAGACCTACTTTCACAACGTTAATTAATATGTTCAGAGTAGTTTCATAAAGTAAGGTCCTAGACTCACACCACAAAGTAAAGAATTCACAAACCTTGTGGGTCAAATCAAGTGGGGCAAATAATTTGGTGAGGTCGTGAGGCTGCTGGACTCTAGTCTTGTGGCGTGTCTCGATCTTGTGCATTTATTTTTGTGAACCATGTACCTGATCTTGTGACCCTTGTGAATCATGCACTTGATTTTGGGAAAAATTTGGACTTGATCTTTTGAAACTAGGACCTGATTTTGTGAACCTTGGACCTTGTTTTGTGACCTTGGACCTGATTTCGTGAACCTTTGTTGAACTCATTACTCCGCATTTGTGTCACTCTATAATGTTGCCTTTGCTGAACTGATTCCTCCCTCACCTGTAGGACACGTTATATATGCGTTTTAGGGTGAACCATGTGAGGCAAAACGTAAATATAATCACAAATAAAGCGTGAACTCTGAATCTGATTTTGTGAACCTGTGCCTGATTTTTGTGAAACCTATACCTGATTTTGTTAACCTAGATCTTGTGAACCTTTGATATGATTTTTGTGAAGCTGGTCGTGCTTTTTTGTGAGCCTTTGACACTTTAAGTAGTAAGGATAATAACACCATGTGTATGCAATGATAAGAATGTGAATTAAATTAATTGAGGTGTTATACTGTGCTAGTCTACCATTTGCCACTACATATTACATATCACAGTACAACCTCAACCCTTTTCGGGTATAAATCGAACTTTAGCTTTAACTATGTCATGTAAAATGTAGGATACTAAACTGCCATTCTACTATCAAATACGTCACGGCTGTCAACATCATCATAATCCTCTTCAACACTCTTAGCATCCTCAGCTTCATTAGTGGAATCATCCTCATCAAACTCGTTTTTGACCCACTACCAACCACCTTAGGCTTTTACAGCATGAGATAGGGGCTGGGGCAGCATCTTGTCCTAAGAACTCAGAGACTGTAATAAAATAACTCACAAGCTTACACCAAACTAGCACAAAGACGATGCTTCTATTGACAGAACACATAAGTAAAGTGTTCAATCTTGAATTCGCTCGCGGAAAAAACCAGCGGCTGTATATATAAAGATCAACACTCAAAAGTTCATATCAATCTATCATATATAAACATTTTAATAACAAACAAAACATGATGATACCAAGTTGGAGGAGTACACCCAACCTATAGGAATGCACTCATTTATTTAGGTAGTACATGCAAAGAGTATACGGGTTAAACCCGAAATTTGGAATTGGTGTAACAAAATTACAGCGAAATCGAGTAATCAACCAAGTCATTGCTATATGTTTATGTAAGTGAGATCGCTTATATTACTAAGTAAATGGGAACGCAATCAAACAACAAATAAAACAGTGGATGACATCAACACACCATAAACCATCATTAACAAAACATTGGTCAATGTTTATGAAGGAATGTCAAGGACCATCATACAAAGACCAACATACTGTGATAAATTGCACATTAAAAGTTATCAATCAGCTAGCAAACAACTTAATTACTAAAGATATCGATTTGATAATAACAAGCTAAAAAAGAATCTGAAAGAGTTATAAGAAAATGAGGGATGACTGTAACATGTAACCATGGCTTTTTCACTAATGTTCTCTTGTAAAACTTTCTAATCAAGAGTGACTTTTTTGGTTGTTTGGGTAAGTGTAGATCATAGAGAAAAATTCTACAATATGAGATAAAGGAGCATTGAAGAACGGAATTAGAAGTGGCTATATTAGACAATAATTTGTTTAGCTATCAACAATCACAAAATATGCTTAAAATTCTCCCAGTGGCTAACGAATATATGTGGATTCAATATTCCATTTATTCATCGAATTTTAAGACGTTAAATCGTTTACTCGTAATTTTCCCGAAATATTGTGGACAAAGAAATTGAAATGGAATGAATAGAAGCAGCAGAATAATGTGACACATAAACATTGCTCCACAAATGAAGACATAACATACTCTCATACCCGTAAGTCTTGCTTAAGACGGGTACAATCCGTCTAAAGCTTAAGACAGGTTAAATACTACCAAGTGGTGGTAATAAATACAAAACTATTGGTATTTTATAGGCAACAAGTGGGTGATTTGGTATTTATTTGACACGTCTTAAGCTTAAGACGCATAGTAACCATCTAAAATGAGAATTTGTGCTCTTATAATAAGCAATCAAAATATATAAAACAATCATATTCACTGAACAATGACGAGGTATACCGAATTCTAATCTGATTTAAATAGAAAAATCCAAATTTAAACAAAGTCAACATCAAATGATCGTAATCTTTGCATACTTTATGCATTCAAGCAATTTATGTAGCAGTACAATTCACAAATTCATTCCTAATCAATATAACATAGAAGATTTCTCAATAAATCACAATGCATAAAACATAAACCCTAAAATCCAAATAAAATTATCAGAACTTATGAGAACTTCGAAGAAAGAGGAATTACACAAAAAACTCAATCAAAATAACTGGATTCAAGAGAATAATATGAACATTAAAGGAAATCAATATACCTTTTTTAGATTAGCGGAGAAAAATACCTGAAAATTGTGCGAAATCGGAACTACGATAATGAAGAAAGACGTTCAGCAGAGACAAAGTGGAGAGGAGAGTGATAGTGAAAAGAAAAGTATAATGAAACTTTAATATAATGTTTTGAAGTTATTTAACATAGTTGACGTGTCGCAATCTTATGCGTAGATTGTAATTATGTTGAATGGTAGAGATGGGTCTAGCAGCCTCACCATATATATATATATAGAGGTAAGATCCGGTGAGTCCACCTAAATATTTGAGTCCGTGAGTCCAGCTATACAATATCACAGATTACACAAAACAATATCACTGGTTACACTTAACAATATCACGAAAAAATCAGCACATAAGGGTGAAAAATATTATATGTAATACTACTCGTCGTTGACGACGACCACCCACCCACTAATAACGGCGACATATCCAAGCACCTAGATGACACAAGAAAACAATTATCCGGCACCATCATCACCCATTAATTATCCCTTGTTTTCTTTTCAATCTTCACATTCCTCCACCCTTACACATTACTCCTACTCGGAGCTCACACCACCCCCAATCGCAACAAAATTTGTCATTATCGTCGGTAGATTAGGGATCTCGTTGTCGGCTATGAAGAAAAATGCCATAAGCAAAGAAGCTATATACAATAATTTTTGGTGAAACACCGATAATAATGACTTTCCGTCTAAAAAGGGCGAGAGAATGATGGTGTTTGTCGGAGTTTCGGTTTTGGAATCAATTGGTGTGAAAAAAAAGTATATAAAAAAAAGTTAGTGTTAATGCGCGAAAAGTGGTTCAGTGGTGTGATATTGTATAGTATATCCTGTGATATTCTTTAGTATAACTTGTGATATTGAATCATGGACTCACGGACTCAAAAAGATAAGGTGGACTCACGTGATCCTAATTCTATATATATATATATATATATATAGACAAGTTCTAATTAGTCCACCTTCAAAATTGACTCCATGACTCCTCATCTTGGCCATTGGATGAAGAGGATGAAGGGAAAAGATTAAAACAAGATGGATGGCTAAGATTAAAAGAAAAATGGATGGACAAGATTAGAACAAAATGAAGGGACAAGATTAGAACAAAATGAGTGGGTTTTAATGACTTACAACTACATTACAAGTGTAACTACAACCGTTATTTTTGTAACTTCAAGCTAAAATGGGATTTTGACTATATAAATTTGAATTTATGTAACTTTATGACAGATTTATATGATTTTAGAATTTTTATGTGTATAACTTCAGTCAGTATGAGCGTAATTTCAACATTTTATAGTGTAACTTTAAATGAAAATGTGATTTCAACTATATAAATTTGAAAGTGTGTAATTTTAAGACAATTTTATGTGATTTGTCTTTTTATGAGGGTAACTTTAGTCATTAAGAGTTTAACTTCAACCATTATTTCTGTAACTTCAAACTAAAATGTGATTTCGACAATATAAATTTGATTTAGGTAATTTTAAGACAAGTCTATGTTGTTTAGCCTTTTTATGAATATAACTTCAACGCTTATTTGCGTAACTTTATACCAAAATATGATTTCGACTATATGAATTATAATTTATGTAACTTAGATAAGTTTATATAATTTTCGCCTTTTTAAGAGTGTAACTTTAGTCTTTATAAGTGAAACTTTAACCCTTACTTGTGTAACTTTAAGCCAAAATAGGATATAATTTAACACTTTTATGAGTGTTACTTTAACCTTTATTAGAGAGCCGTCAATTATTACACATTACTTTAACCTTTATTAGAGAGCCGTCAATTATTACTTGTAACTTTAGTCATTTATCGTATGATTTAATTCTTTTCTAGTGTAACTTTAGTCCTTAATAGCGTAACTTTAGTCATTTCTTTTTACAGTAACTTTAGTCCATAATATTGTAACTACAGTTCTTACCTATGTAACTTTAGTTATAAAACTCTTAAATGGTGTAACTTTAGTCTATACTTATTTTGCTTTAGTATGACTAAGGAATTACATAAGTATGATTGGTAATTTAGGTCGCTACATGACTTTGAGAGAATGAAAGCTTAGCACAAATGGTTATGGTTCTTAATTGAGAAGAATAGTTTGAAGTAATTAGTATTAAGAGATCACTTTAATTTTTGTATACATGAGGAGGAAAACAATTTAAACGTTTGGGATGAGTAGAACAATGGCTTAGAGTGATGTAAGTGAATTTTATTGAGATGTGTTCAAGAACTAGTTTACTTATGGTAATATTTATTTGAATTTGCGAAAAGAGTTGAAAGAATCATCTATTGGTTGTAATATGTAAGGTATATTTGAGGCTCAGATGCGTGATGCATATAAAGTCTTGTTTTGTTTAAATTTAAAGGTAATTCGAATGAACAGTTTGTGCGAGTACGGTATATTATAATACTTGACCTCTTTGAGACGCTCCTTTAGACATTGTGGACACATTAGTGACAAAGATAAGTTTACATGTTTGAGCTAGCTTACCAACCACACCATGAAATAAAGGAGTTAGTTGGATGAATATGAAACACGTGGAGTGACAAGAGACTACGTAGGGTAGTCAAATTTATTAAAGAAGCGGAGTATATAAGATCAGTAATTTGAGCTTATTGATTGTGATCATGATAACTATGGGCTATATAGTCTAACTGGCCATAAAGAGTCGCTGATTAATTCTAATTAAAGAAAGGGGAGAGCATATACGCCACTAGAGAAGGCAAGAGAATGTGATGAACACGAAGAAGAGTGTGATCTAGTCTGGAATTCGAGTGGGATTTCAATGGTGATAATTATGAGGATTTATGTAGTACACGTGGGAACAGTCTGGTTATTAGGAACATGCACGCTAACTATATCGTGGATATTTATAATAATTTATCTAAGACAATAAAGGATGAATATTAGCTTAGGCAATTATTAGCCTATTTATTATTCATACAAAGATGGATACTTGAGTTGGTACAATGTTGGCGTACTGATTATGATATAAAATTGGATGAATAACCTTGGATGCTTAGTCCTAATGGTACAAATGACTGTTGAGGTATCAGTTGTATGAACGGTAGTACGAGATGACGTATCCACTGTTGATATTTAGTTTTAAGGAAGAATTTTAATCATGTGCATAATACTGTGAGATGTTATACATACGATTGTTGTCTAATTAACTGTGTGTGATATAAACGCTACAGGTAGTAGAATGAGATACTATCCATGACATTGAAATCGATTTGAGATCTTTAAGTCTCATATGTTGAAGGAGTGTAATGAGACACTATTTGTTTAAATGATATCACCAAATATTATATCTCTATCTTTTATTGGAATGAAAGTAGTATGTTTGGAAAGAATAATAGTTATTGCAAATAAAATGGACCCTGGGATAGTAGCTAACTGTGTGGCGTGATCTTGTGTAGTAAGTTGGATATTTACGTGTCCTAAGATATTAAGAACAAGTTATTACCAATATACTTGAAGGAATTCTTGTTGGTATGTGGATTCAGTAAAGAGGCATGAGATTATGATTAATGGTGGAAAGAGGATGTAATGTCGCGAGAAGTCAAAAGAGGATATGAGGCTTATATACAATTGTTCACCAAAGAGCAAATGGATATTATATTTGTGATGAAGTTAAGGATATGATTAAGGATACGTATTTTATGGAAAAGTAATAGACATGACCAATGGAACTTAAGTGAAAGATAGGAGTCTGACGTAACATGATATGGATTGTGATTCTTGAGGAACACTTGGCTATTTGAGGTAAGCGTTATAACTGTTGGAGCCAGTGTCCTCCACAGTTAGTGCAATAACATAAATAAATCTCTGTAGGTTCACAGGGTATACTTTGTATAATAATCAGTTGATTAACGTTTATCAATAACGGTTGGCTTGCTAGATAAGTTTGACGTTATTGTCATACATATGGCGGTGATCAACTGGTCCCTAAAAGTCACACCTAAAGGATATGTTTGAGAGATGTGATTATTTGAGAAAATAATCATATTGATGCCCTATTATATGACTAAAAGGTTAGTCAGTGTATTTGACTAAAAGGTTAGTCAATGTGGTGATGAGCAGATTATTTAATAACGATTAAATAAAGTTAGCTGAGACGAATTAACTGTAATTCGTAAATTGGATATAAAATGTTATATTTAATTGTTGTATATAATGTAAGCTAATTAAACATAAACCGTTATAATTAATTGGCAAATTATAAATATACGGATATTTATAATTAATGATGTATTATAATGTCGGTCCATGTAAAACGACGATTATAATATATTACATTATATTGGAAGCTAAAATGACCAAAAACGAAAGTATCCAGATACACTCGGTTTTTAGTCAATGGGTAGTTATTTTGAGGAGACAAAATCTCCCCATATAAAACCTACTAAGGAGCCGTGAGACTAAAAGGCAGAGAAAAAAAATTCTAAACCTAATTGATTCTCACTTGAGCCTCCATCTCAACAGACACACATCACAAAAGAAAGGTTAACAGTAACTTTTCACAAAAACACAAAACCTCCTTCTCATCAGTGAGATCGTGTAAGAGGTTCTCTTTCTAGCAAAGAAGAAGGGTATTTCTCGGAGCATCTTGGGTGCAACGTTTAGGAGGATATATACCTTGATATCTCTGTTCTTTACGCCTATTGCTAGGACCGGAGGTTGATTTCTAAATCTCTATTTTTCCTTGTTTTCGTTTATGACTCGCATAATCAAATTATTACTTTTTCGTTATAATCCTATAATAATTGTATTGTGGTAATACCGATTTCCCACAAGTGGTATCAGAGCAAAGGCCACGAAATTGTTTTAATTTTGATTTCATAAAACGAAACTGGTTTTTCCTGCTGTGTGTTTGTCTCGATCGAGGACTTGAGTGTCTCGATCGAGAGGTTTTTGAGAGTTTTTGTCTCGATCGAGTTCTCGTGTGTCTCTATCGAGCAGTTTTGTTTTTCTCAAATTGTAGGTCGATCGAGAAGCTTGATTCGATCGATCGAGGACTTTAGTGTCTTGATCGAGTGATGTTTTTACTTGATCGAGGTCCCTGTTTGTCGACTAGGAAGAATTAGTCGATCGAGTAAATTGTATACTCGATCGACACGTTTTCTTTTCGATCGAGAGACTTAATGGTTTAATTTCTTCTCGATCGAGCACCTTACAGAATCGTATTTCCTTTCGTATTCGTTTTCATTTAGATTTATTTTGTTATTTTTAATCTGTTAAAATAACATACAATAGATTTGTAGATGTTTTAATTTAATAAAGATTAGATTAAAATGAAAATGGAAATGATGTTGAATGAGTTTATCATTTGAAAGGATATTAATTTTTCCCTATTTTGTCGATAAGGACCATTTTGCCGAAAAAAATAAATTTCTGCCGAAAATTTTTTTACTGATTTTTTTTTTGCAGTGTACAAGTTTTTTTGGGCCTTTAATTGTACATCATTCGGATTGTGTATAATTAAAGTGAAACGGTTTACATATGCTAAATATCTTACATTTTAAAGCAGTTTGAAATGTTTAGGATAGTTCATTTTATCAGTAAAATGAATTGAGATTGTAATTAATGTAGGTAATTACAGAATCACCACATAATTATAATCTATGTTAAAAGGGTGGTTTGGATAATAAAACAACGTAATAAATGTATTATGTCTTGCATGTTTTATTTTAGTTGGTGCTTTTATAATATGTTTTGGATTGTTTGAATGAATCTTTAACGTATTTTTACAATCAGTTGTAACTTAGTGTGGCCTTAGTAGATTGTGTTACCGTAATGATGGTAACATAGTCTTGGATGTATTTTGAGATCTCGAATCTCCATTATTTTTAGTTTTGGGTTTTGAAATTAGTATGTAATAAATAGGATCATGTAATTTTATTTGTTGTAATTTCAAAGAAGACTAAAGATGGAGATTGGAGCTCACTCCCGCTACATGGACCAAGAAGGGTGATCAAGTCAACCTTCGAGGGTCCAATCAGTTGGATTCCAAGTTGTATTTTATTCTTTTTGGTAGGATAGGCCACACTAGGACATGTTTTTCCTTTTACGTTTTTCATTCTCGTTTACTTTCCATCACATGATAGATAATTGCATCATATTCCGCCTAAACCAAACCACCTAAAATGCATGAAAAATGATTCATACAGTTTGAATATTTTAATCATGGACATACAGATGTCACTCGCTTTTAGGGCCATCACCTTAGTTAAATCATTCTCGAGTTGCTAGACATTCGTTCACTTAAAATGAATTTAAAGTTAAGATGATGGGACCTTCCCCTATAAATAAAATTGAGACTAGTCTTTATAGGGAAAACTACTATGAACCCCTTCTTCGTCGGAAGTCATAATATGACCCCTTCTACGTTGGGTAAGTAGTGAGTGTTGACCTATTTTATCTCAACATTATAGTACGAGTAATATCTCGTGATTATGATGGACTAAAGATAGAATTTAACAGAAATTTATCGACCAGGAATTCTAAAAGTAGAATTAGCCAAGAGGTTGGCTTATCAATTTACAGAAATTGAGTCTTGGGATCATTTATATAATTCTTGAGGGAGGTCAATTGTATAAATGCACGAGTCATCGCATTAAACAGTTTTTCATTAGACTCAAAATTAAAACGATGAAACTTATCATATTTATTTTCTTTTTCCACAGTTTTGAATTCGTTATATACAGATATAACTGCTAAATAACAAAATGGCTGGCCATACTGATGACCCACTGCCAAGTGCCACGCTCGGACGTGAGTCCTAGCTTAAGCTTTTCATGGACACTATGAATCAGTCAACTCGACTGAAGAATAACGGGTCCAACTTTGCGGACTGGGAGGCGGCATTACGGAATGCTGCCATTGCTGACGGTAAGCTCAAGTACTTGACTGAGCCACTACCGCCAAACCCAGGCCCCAATGCAGGAGCAAATGAATCACTTGCTTATAGTGATTTCGTATGGAGGCGGGTGCGATAAAGAACGTACTCATCTTTTCAATGGAATCCAATTTGCAGAGGCGATTCATAGCCCAGGGTGCAAACAAGATTTTCACCACTCTCTCTAACGAGTTCTCGAAAGCTCCGAGGATCGTTAGCTATGAGCATACCTGTCGCTTCTTTGAAGCGAAACTCCAGAAGGGCCAAGCGGTTAGCCCACACATTCTTGAGATGATTGAGAATGTCGAGAAACTGGAGGCACTTGGTTGCAAAATCGATGAGAAGATCGTCATAGACCGCGTTCTTCATTCACTTCATGATGGTTTTGCCCTTTTCAGGGCAAATTACTATATGAATGATATGAAGAAGAGTCTTCATCAGCTCCACTCACTCCTTGTACAGACAGAGAGTGATCTGAAATTGAGTGGGAGTCTGAAACAGGACGTTCTCATGATTGCCAACAAGGGCAAAGGTATGGGCAAGGCTAAGGCCAACCTAGCTGTAGGGAAGCCAAAATTCAAAAAGCCAGGGCAAGGCAAGAGTGGGCCTGGTGAGACTAGCGGTAGCTCACAAGGCAAGACAAAGAGCGATGAAGGTAACGTGGAGTGCCACCATTGCCACAAGCTTGGGCATTGGAGGAGGAACTGCCTCGTGTACTATGAGGACATAAAAGCAGGCCGTGTCTCTCCTGTTGGTATGTCTTCCTCTTTTATTCATATGATTGAGATTAACCATGCAAGTTTCGGAACTTGGGTACTAGATACTGGTTGTGGTTCTCATCTGTACAATCATTTGCAGGGCCTAAGAAACATCACAACTCTCGCAAGGGGTGATGTGGACCTGCGAGTGGGGAATGGAGCAAGAGTAGCTGCCATTTCAGTGGGAACATATGTAATCCAACTCCCGAGTGGATTTGAGTTATTTCTGAATAACTATTACTATGTACCCAGTTTATCTAAGAACATTATTTCAGTTTCCGTACTTGATAAGGACGGATTTTCGTTTGTAATAAAGGATAATAGCTGTATTTTCTCTTTAAACGAAATGATTTATGGTACAGCAGTTTCCATGAATGGGATTTATGTTTTAGATCAAACCACAGATATAATGCATGTGAGTAGTAAGAAAGCAAAGGTTGGTGACAAAGATCAAACCTATTTATGGCATTGCCGTATGGGACACATAAATGAAAAACGCGTGAAGAAGCTCATTGACAATGGGACTATCTCCCCATTTGACTATGAATCTTTTGGCACTTGTGAATCATGTCTCATAGGCAAAATGACTCGAATTTCCTTCAAAGTTGTTGGAATGCGCGCTGCTGACCTATTAGGACTCATACATAATGATGTGTGTGGACCTATGTCAATCAACGCTAGAGATGGCTATAGATATTTTATCACTTTCACGGACGATTTGAGTAGATATGGATATGTCTACTTAATATGAAGCATAAAAGTGAGTCCTTTGACAAGTTCAAGGAATTCCATAATAAGGTTGAAAACCAGCTGGATAGAAAGATTAAAGCACTACGTTCAGATCGTGGTGGCGAATATCTTTCGAAGGAGTTTGATCGACACCTTAAAGACTGTGGTGTAGTACTGCAGTTAACTCCACGTGGAACACCACAATTGAATGGTGTGTCCGAACGGAGAAATCGAACATTACTTGATATGGTTCGATCCATGATGAGTCACACGGTTGTACCTGATTCATTGTGGGGTTATGCTCTTTTGTCAGCTGCTCTAATACTTAACCGAAGTCCGTCTAAAGCTGTAGAAAAGACTCCATATGAATTATGGAAGGGAACGGTCCCTAACTTGTCCTTTATTCGGGTTTGGGGCTGCGAGGCTTATGTCAAATGGAGACCTGACGATAAGCTCGGCCCACGATTGGTCAAGACATACTTTATTGGTTATCCAAAAGGGATGTTTGGTCTTTACTTTTACTCGCCTACCGAACATCGAGTTTTTGTTGCGGCTAGTGCGACGTTCTTAGAGAAAGAGTTTCTCGAGAATAGGACAAGTAATGGAACCTTCGATCTGTCGGAGATTCAAGAACCAACAACCGAGCAAACAATGGAGGAAACCGTTCCTTCATCATCGGCTGCGGTCAATATTCCTTTGGAACCTAGGAGGTCGGGTAGACACTCTATTCCTCCAGACAGATACATTGGTATGGTCGAGGAGAATGAGAGAGATGACGTTTTACTCCTAGGATTAACGAACCCGCTACTATCAAGTGGCCATGGACCTGTTCCGACCTCTACGATATGCTTGACGCCAATGGCATACCGAGATGGACTCTATGAATGAAATGACTTATGGGATCTGGTTGACTGTTACGGATAAGGTTCGGCCTCTTCATGGCAACGGCTTTTACAAAATAAAGTATCTGAATAAAGGACAACCAGAAGATACCTACAAGGCAACGACATGGCAAAAGGTTTCATTCACTCATACACGGATTGGGCATTATATGAAAGGTTCAACCCGTAGTCTTGCTGCTGCGGTCCATTCGGAATAATCTTAGCGATTGCCGCTTTTCATGACTATGAAATTTGGCAATGGACGTGAAAACCGCCTTCCTTAACTGTTATTTGGAGGAGAGTTGTACATGGTACACCCCGAAGGTTTCATTGATCCTAAAAATCCTAAGAAGGTATGCAAGCTTAAGCGTTCCATCTATGGACTTAAGCAGGCTTCTCGGAGTTGGAATCATCGTTTTGACCAGGTGATAAAAGAGAATGGATTTACTCGATCGGTCGAGGAACCATGCTTATATATCAAGTCGAGTGGGAGCAAGATTGTCTTTCTAATATTGTATGTCGATGACATACTCTTGATTGGGAATGACATACCTCTCTTAAGTTCGGTAAAAGTTTGGTTAAAGAACCATTTCCAGATGAAAGATCTGGGCCAGGCACAAAGAATTTTGGGGATCCGTATCTACAAAGATAGATCACGACGGATGTTATCCCTCAGTCAGGAGTCTTATATAGATAAGATTCTTGAGAGGTTCAGCATGACCAACTCCAAGAAGGGGAACCTTCCAATGATTTCTGGGATGCAGTTGAGCAAAGCTCAGGCACCAAAGACATCGGAAGAGGTCGAGCGCATGAGTCAGGTTCCTTATGCATCAGCTATAGGATCGATCATGTATGCCAAGACATGCACACGTCCAGACGTGGCATATGCATTGAGTATGACGAGTCGATACCAAGGCAATCCAGGTGAAACACACTGGATGACTGTTAAGAATATCCTTAAGTACCTACGGAGGACTAAGGATTGGGTATTGACTTATGGAGGTGACACTGAGCTATGCGCAATCGTTTACGCAGATGCTAGCTTCCAAACGGATCGAGATGACTCGAAATCTCAGTCTGGATTCGTTTTTACTCTTAATGGCGCTGCGGTCAGCTGGAAAAGCTCCAAACAAAGTGTTATAGCAGATTCTACGACTGAGTCCGAGTACTATGCTGCTTCAGAGGCTGCGAAGGAAGCTATATGGATGCGTCAATTCTTACAGGGACTAACTGTAGTTCCTAGTTCGGATGACCCGATCACCATCTATTGTGATAATAGTGGTGCCATCTTCCAGGCTAAGGAGCCTAAGTCCAGCAACAAGTCTAGGCATGTACAACGGAAGGCTCACATGATCCGAGATTACGTGGAGCAAAGGGAGATAGTGATAGACAAGATTGCTACGGATGATAACGTGCAGATCCTCTCACTAAACCACTGAGATATGATAAGCATGAAGGACACGTTATTTCCATGGGAATCAAACGTGTTCCTGAGTTGTATTAGTTGTTTTATTTGGATTAGACACCTGTATCTTTTTCATAAAACTATCTATGAAATCATCGTTTTGTTTTATATTTTGTTTTTCATGTGGGTTGTACTGACAACATTGTACACCACAAAGTGAACTGAATTACATTATATTTGTTTTGGTCCGTAATCGCCTTCATGAGCTGATAACTCTGGCAATTATTCTGTGAAGTCGATTGATGGTGGGTTCAACGAGCCATAAGTCAAACAGTTGACTGATCGATCACATATGCGAGTTATAATGATACCTTGCAGGACAATTTTGTGACAACGTTATGGAGTCCTAAATGTTTCAGAACATTAGGTGCCAGGTCGTGGATAGGACGTCCATAGTGTTCCTAGAGTCGATTCTTTTGACTATCGACTGTCTCTTGAGATTAAGGCAGTTTTTGGGTGACTTTGGTTTCTTTCTCATGGTCGACCGTAACAGGAGGCTAAGTAGATTTTTACTGGGTCATTTCATACTGCGCTTGTATCTGCAAGATTCGAGTTGAAGAAAATATCCACCCTTTATCAGGATATGATATTTCTCAGGGCCACTCGAGGAGATGTAACTGAAATGCATGGCCATGCTCGAATGAAGATTCGTTTATCAGTTAAGTTACTCTCTAGTCGGAGAAACCACTCTTGATACAGATCACTTGTAAAATACGACCTTTGTGAATACGGACTTTGCAAATTGTTTTACATTGAGTGGGAGAAATTTATTATGGATATGAGAATCGGTTATCGCACATACACTTGTACGGACAAGTGGGAGATTGTTGGAGATTTTTGGAGCCAGTGTCCTCCACAGTTAGTGCAATAACATAAATAAATCTCTGTAGGTTCACAGGGTATACTTTGTATTGTAATCAGTTGATTAACGTTTATCGATAACGGTTGGCTTGCTAGATAAGTTTGACGTTATTGTCATACAGATGGCGGTGATCAACTGGTCCCTAAAAGTCACACCTAAAGGATGTGATTGAGAGATGTGATTATTTCAGAAAATAATCATATTGATGCCTTATTAAATGACTAAAAGGTTAGTCAATGTGATGATAATATAATTATTTAATAACGATTAAATAATGTTAGCTAAGACGAATTAACTGTAATTCGTAATTAAATATAAAATGTTATATTTAGTTGTAGTATATAATGTGAGCTTAAACGAATTAAAATGTTAATTCGTAATTAAACATAAACCGTTATATTTAATTAACAGGATTATAAATATACCGATATTTATAATTGAAGTATATATTATATACGATTCTCATAATAATTGTTATGTTAATATATCCACTGCAAAATTTTGTAATGGACCTTATTAATGTATGACAACATATTAGACAAATATAATATGTATAACATTTTATTAAATGGAAGCTAATATAACCGAAAAAAGAGTCCAGATTACTCTGAGGAATTTCGGTCAAAATGGTAACAAAATAAGAGAAAAATATCCCTTATTTTTCTCCTATTTTGTGCCGTGTGATAGGGAGTATATGGGAGGAGTTTTACTCATTCTAACTCTCTAATTTAATTATCATTAATTCACATCACAAGAAAAAGATACAGACTCTTTTTCTCTCTAATTTTCTAGCAAATACAAGGGCATTTCTCGATCAATCTTGGGTGCGACGATTAGGAGATATCATACTTTTGATATTGTTCTTAAGCCAATTTGCAAGGACCAAAGGTTGATTTTTATCTCTTATTTATATCGTTATTTTCATATATGACTCGTTATTTCGTATCTTATAATTTTGTTATAATCCTAAATTTAAAGGGGAAGTAAACTGTGATTTCCCACATATGCAATCACGTATTGTTTCATGTTTATCATTGTTACATTTATATCATGCTTATATCACATGTTTTGTGACGGTTTTTGATATATCCCACTTTGAGTCGGTTTTACACATGTTATGGTTTGATCACTAATTGTTATGTGCTTTGTACTCTCATTCCCCCGGCTACCTCTTCGTTCGTAAGGCTAGACTATCGGAACGAGGAGTGTATCGTTACTGCTTAATTGCATGTGTTAGTGGGCATATGATGACGTTGTTGGGAGGCGAATGCTATGCGTTGATCGACCCGGCCGTCAAATGTTGTATACTTGCGAGGTGGTGTCTTTGCATGTAGCGTACCGCTTGTTATGATGCTTGTGCTCTTTTCCGCCTCTTTCGTGAAGGTTGACCGAATTTGGGGTACTCGGCTTCTACGTATGACCGAGTCTTGGATGCGAAATGTCATCGCATGTCGAATCAGAAAATGTTTATTCCGAGAGTCTGGCCAGGTTTAGATTAGGACTGGATATTATTTTAATGTCGTCCTACCGGGAGAAAATTAGTCTACATATACGAAATGTTGAATCGTGTATGCGTTCAGGGAAATGTCATCCCGTGGATGCGATTTTAATCATACTTGCCATGTACACGGTGCTAGTGCGTGTCATTTACCGTGAGAGATGTTGTCAACGTATTCGTACGTTTGGATGGATGATTATATGATTGATTATTTGTGCTCGTTGGATGACTTGGCATGGTTTGTTTGTCGAGTCTCAATCTTATCAAACTTATGCCGCTAACGGTGAGATGCAAGCCCTAGTGAGTGTATGGTTGCCTAAGAGTGTATTCCCCGAGTCTATCTATAATATGATGGTTACGGTTTTGTATTTCATGCACCGATATCTTTATATATTGAATTGCCTATTTATCCTTCTCGTATCTCACATGTATATTTATATATGCATGCTTCTACCTTCGTATTTCTGTTTAAGTATGTTATTTGTGATATGACTGGGAGAACCCGGAGTTACTCCCCACTGACTGTGGCGTTCATGTTTTTCATGGATGAACAGGTTGCTTGCTTGGATGGATTTTGCTAGTTGTATTTTGGGTTTCGGGTGTGAGCTAGCGGGCGTTGGCCTGGATGAATCGCCTCTAGACGTTGTTTAGCTAGTTTGCTAATAACTTTGATATTCGATAACATTTTGAGAGACTTCATCTCTTTGTAGTATATTCTACTTTGGTTTGTATTTATTTGACATTCCTCGTATTTTTATCTTAACATGTAAAAAGTTTTAAAAACACCGTATTTTCAGCTATATTGCAGCAGGAGCTCACCCAAGGGGCCTTGATGATCAAGCCACAAGCCAGACAAGCCTGACCCCAAGACACCCTCAGATGGAAGCTCGAGTGACAAGGTCCAAACAACAGGCCATGGCAAGCCAAATCAAGCCAAACCAAGCCAAGACATTGAGGAACATAGTCCAGGGCTCACCAAGCCATGCCAAGGTCCACTTCAGTTCACATTCCCCACACAAGCCAGAAACAATGCCAGTCAGAGCTCAGCAGACCAGTTATCAAACCCAGCACCAAGGAGGTACACCAGAGCATCCCAGCCACCCCCACCATGGCCTACCATCAAGCCAACTCACTAATCAACAAGTTTGTCCAGGAAAGTCACATTCGAAGTCTAGCAAAAACTCAAGTTACAAACAGCCCAAGCTAGAGTCCAATGAACATCATAGCAGAGAAAGTACAAGTCCAGATGTGGTTTCCTTTTGTCTAAGTCAACTTGTCCTCATCCAAGGCAGGTTTATCTAAGTTCTAATAAGAGTATAGAGTCCCAAGGAGCAACAAAACACCCAGAGCAAAGCAGCAAGACAACAAGAACAACAGTTTTCCATTTCAGGAAAAATCCAAAAGCTGCTTTATTACTTTTGCATCAGTCTGTTTTATGTCTTTGTGTCTGTACTTTCTAGTTCTTAAACTCGTCCTCTTGTGAGGCTCTTAATTAGTGTTTGTTGTAGTAGTTCAAGTGCAAAGTTGGCCCTTGGATGGCCTTTACATCCAAAGGTTCACAAGTGTATCAGCCTCCCTATATAAGGAGGTCTTTGTATGTTGTTTGAAGGCAGACTTTTATGAATGAATTAACTTTGAAAAATCCCTCAAATCTTTCAAACTTGTGCTGAGTGCTGTAGTTTGAGTCAAGCCTGATACATCTTCAAGGTGTCTGATCAGTGTCTTGCTTTGTGAGTCAAGTTAAATCTGTGCCTTGCTGTGATTAGCTTGCTTGCTGTTGAGTCTAAGTCTAGAGTGTTTGTGCCTTGCTGTAATACTTTAAACCTGTCTCAAACCCAGTCTTTTAGTCCTTTCTCTTGTGCTATGCTGTAGAGAAAGCTCTCTAAGTCATATCCTTTGAATTTTAGTTAATGTAAACCACTCTCTCTAAAACAGCCTCCATTTATGTCTGTATTTGTTTTTAGTTTTAGTAGGCATAGTAAAGCATCTCTTAAACTCACAAGCCTTAGTAGTTTACACTCCAAATTGGTATCAGGGCCAGGTTGAGAGTCTTAGTGAGTTCATTTTCCCTAACTACATTTAAAAACACAAAAACAACCCAATGAGTGAAGAGAGAATCACCAACTTAGAGACTATGGTAGAAGGCATAACCAGAACTGTCACACAACTCACAAGGGCTATGAATGAGGCTCTTGATGGCAATCTTGCCATAGGAGGAAGAGGCAGAGGACGTGGAAGAGGCCAAGGAGGAGGCAGAGGAAGACCACCTGATGATGAAGAGTATCCAGACTCAGATGACTCAACAAGGAGCAGGGCTTCCATCCACAGGCACATAGACAAGCATCTTAAGGTAGACATCCCTGAGTTTTCTGGTAGTCTTAATCCTGATGATTTGTTAGAATGGTTAAGAGAAGTAGAAAGAATCTTTGAGTACAAAGGATATAATGATTCTAAGTCTTTTAAAGTAGCCATCCTTAAACTGAAAGGGTATGCTTCTCTTTGGTATGAAACCATGAAAGGGTTAAGGGCTAGAGAAGGGAAAGAACCCATCAAATCTTGGACTAAACTGAAAAAGAAACTGTTAGATAAGTTTGTTGCTAAGGATTACACCCAGGATCTGTTCATCAAGTTGTCTAAATTGAAACAAGGGGATAAATTTGTTGAATCCTATTTGAGAGAGTTTGAACAGCTCACCTTGCAGTGTGATATAAATGAGAAACCTGAGCAAAGGATTGCTAGGTACTTAGAGGGTCTAGATAAGAGCATTGCTAACAAGGTTAGGATGCAACCTCTGTGGTCATTTGATGATGTTGTTAACTTATCTCTGAGAATTGAAAAGATAGGAAAGACTAAGTCTGACTCACCAAAACCTGTTAGGCCTTTTCAAACCAGACCTTACAATGGGTTGAGGACCATTGATACCCCTAAGACAGAAAACAGAATCAGATATTTCCAATGTCAGGGTTATGGACATTTCAGGAAGGATTGCCCTTCTAAGAAGACCTTAACTATAATGGAGGTTGAGACTTGGGAAAAAGAAGGTCTAGTTGAGTATGAGAGGGATGAGCCTGAGGTTGAAGAAGTGGTAAGTGAGGAAGAAGAGCCTAGTCAGGAGGCAATAGTGGCACTCCTTGACACATGCCACAGCTTGGTTCTATGGAGGGTAATGCATTCACAAGAGATACCCTTGGAGGAGGATCAAAGGTCCCTCATTTTCAGGAGTAGATGTACTATAAAAGGGAGGGTTTGTAACCTTATTATAGATGGAGGTAGCTGTACCAATGTAGCCTCAGTCACTATGGTTGACAAGCTGAAGCTAAGTACTCAGGAACACCCTCACCCCTATAAGTTGAGATGGCTGAGTAAGGGAGCAGAGGTTAAGGTGGACAAGCAATGTATGGTCCCATTCTCCATTGTAAGTGTGTACAAAGATGAAGTGCTGTGTGATGTGGTTCCAATGGATGCCTGTAATTTATTATTAGGAAGGCCATGGGAGTTTGATAAAAGCTCCATACACCAAGGAAGAAGCAACACCTATTCCTTCAAACATGGGAGCAGGAAGGTGACATTAGCCCCTTTGCCACCTCATCAAAAGAGTTGTGGGAGTCCCAGTATGGCTGAAGACTTTAGTGGAGGCTTGTTTCTATCTGAATCAGCAATGGTCAAAGAGTGTAGTGAAGAACAACCTGTATTGATGCTGCTATCAAAGGAGGTTCAGGAAGGGGAGTCTAAGGTAATCCCTGCAGAAATTAAACCCCTCATTGATCAATTCAAGGAAGTGTTCCCAGAGGAACTTCCTGATGGCTTACCCCCCTTGAGAGGAATTGAACATCAGATAGACCTTGTGCTAGGGTCTGTACTACCTAATAGACCAGCATATAAATGTGATCCTAAGGCTACACAAGAGCTGCAGAAACAGGTTGGAGAATTGATGAGCAAAGGGTTTGTAAGGGAGTCCTTAAGTCCATGTGTTGTGCCTGCATTATTGGTCCCTAAGAAGGATGGAACTTGGAGGATGTGCATAGATAGCAGGGTTATCAATAACATCACAGTCAAGTACAGGTTCCCTATACCTAGGCTTAATGACATGCTGGATGAGCTGAGTGGGTCAAGGTTCTTTTCTAAGATTGATTTGAGGCAAGGTTACCATCAATTGAGGATCAGTGAAGGAGATGAGTGGAAGACATCCTTCAAAACAAAGCATGACCTCTATGAGTGGCTTGTCATGCCTTTTGGTCTGTCAAATGCCCCAAGTACCTTCATGAGATTAATGACAGAAGTGCTTAGGCCTTGCCTAGGGAGATTTGTGGTAGTATACTTTGATGATATTCTCATCTAAAACAAGAGCAAGGATGATCATTTGAGGCACCTTGAGACTGTGTTTGAGATACTTAAGGAGAGTAACCTCTTTGGGAAGCTTGAGAAATGCACCTTTATGACCGAGGAAGTCAAGTTTCTAGGATATGTGGTGTCTGGTAGAGGCATTTCAGTGGATCAAGACAAGATCATTGCTGTTCAGTCTTGGCCTGTTCCTAGGAACATCACAGAAGTAAGAGGGTTTCATGGCTTAACATCTTTCTACAGAAGATTCATTAAGAACTTCAGCACCATTGCAACACCCCTCACTGAATGTATGAAGAAAGGAGAGTTCACTTGGACTGAGAATGCTTTGCAGGCTTTCAAATACATAAAGAAACTCTTGTGCAGTGCACCTATCCTCAGGTTACCAGACTTTAATTGCCTATTTGAGGTTGAATGTGATGCAAGTGGAGTAGGAATTGGAGCTGTCCTCATCCAAGAGAAGAAACTTGTAGCCTATTTTAGTGAAAAACTAAGTGGTGCCAAGCTAAGCTATTCTACATATGATAAAGAGTTCTATGCTCTTGTCAAGGATCTAAGGCATTGGAGTCATTACCTGAAGTCCAAGCCTTTTGTCCTACACTCTGATCATGAGGCATTGAAATACATAGGAGGTCAGCATAAGCTCAGTCACAGGCATGCTAAATGGGTGGAGTTCCTCCAGTCATTCACCTTTTCTAGCAAATACAAAGAAGGAAAACAAAATGTGGTAGCTGATGCATTGTCTAGAAGATACACTCTGCTATCAAACATGGAGCAAAGGGTTATTGGATTTGAGTTCATGAAGGATATGTATCAGGAAGATCCAGACTTTGCAGAAGATTGGTTAGCACAGAAAGAGGGAACAAGGACCATTGATTCACCCTACACTCTACAAAATGGATTCCTGTTCAAAGGAAACAAGCTGTGTGTTCCCAGAGGTTCTTATAGGAGTCTATTGATCAAGGAAGTGCATGGAAGTGGCCTTGGAGGACACTTTGGGGTTCAGAAGACTATGGATATACTGCAGGATCAGCTCTACTGGCCTAAGATGATGGGAGAGGTCCAAATAGTGCTCAGGAGATGTGGAGTCTGTCAAAAGGCCAAGAGTTCATTTCAGGCAGGACCTTACACTCCCCTACCAGTCCCATTTAGGCCTTGGGAAGATGTAAGTATGGATTTCATAGTAGCATTGCCTAAAACAGCAAGAGGGAAAGATTCTATCATGTTAGTTGTGGATAGGTTCAGCAAGATGGCACATTTCATTGCATGTAAGAAAACTGAGGATGCTGTGAGTGTGACAGAGCTATATCTTGATGAGGTGGTAAGGTTACATGGAGTTTCAAGAACTATTGTATCTGACAGAGACACAAAGTTTATGAGTCACTTCTGGAGAACATTGTGGAAGCTGCTTAATACCAGGTTGTTGTTTAGCACCTCCCATCATCCTCAAACAGATGGACAAACTGAGGTGACCAACAAGACCTTGGGAAGGATCTTGAGGTGTATAGTCAGCAAATCTCTCAAAGATTGGGATTTAAAGCTGGCTCAAGCAGAGTTCTCTTTCAATAGAGCTCCATCAGCAGCCACCTGCCACTCCCCCTTTGAAGTGGTCTATGGTACTAACCCCTTAATGCCTTTGAATTTGTCTAATGTGTGCAGGTCAGAGATCCACTATGATGCCAAGAAGAGGGTGGAGCAAATGCTAAAACTCCATGAATCAGTCAGAAAACAAATTGAGAAGGCAATGATCTATACAAGAAGAATGCCAAGGTTCCCAAGGTCAAGAAAGACTTTGCACCAGAAGACTTTGTGTGGATCAACCTAAGGAAAGAAAGGTTCCCTTCCAAAAGAAATAATAAGCTAGAGCCAAGAGCAGATGGTCCTTTTCAAGTCATAGAGAAGATAGGTCCAAATGCCTACAGAATTGATCTACCAGGAGAATATGCAGTTCATGGGACATTCAATGTTGGAGACCTTAGTCCCTTCTATGAAGACTCTGAGGGAGAGGAAGACACATGTTTGAGGTCAAGCCCTTTTCAACCTGGGGAGGCTGCAGCAGGAGCTCACCCAAGGAGCCTTGATGATGAAGCCACAAGCCAGACAAGCCTGACCCCAAGGCACCCTCAGATGGAAGCTCGAGTCACAAGGTCCAAACAACAGGACATGGCAAGCCAAATTCAAGCCAAACCAAGCCAAGACATTGAGGAAGATAGTCCAAGGCTTACCAAGCCATGCCAAGGCCCACTTCAGTTCACATTCCCCACACAAGCCAGAAACAATGCCAGTCAGAGCTCAGCAGACCAGTAATCAAACCCAGCACCAAGGAGGTACACCAGAGCATCCCAGCCACCCCCACCATGGCCTACCATCAAGCCAACTCACTAATCAACAAGTTTGTCCAGGAAAGTCACATTAGAAGTCTAGCAAAAACTCAAGTTACAAACAGCCCAAGCTAGAGTCCAATGAACATCATAGCAGAGAAAGTACAAGTCCAGATGTGGTTTCCTTTTGTCTAAGTCAACTTGTCCTCATCCAAGGCAGGTTTATCTAAGTTCTAATAAGAGTAGAGAGTCCCAAGGAGCAACAAAACACCCAGAGCAAAGCAGCAAGACAACAAGAACAACAGTTTTCCATTTCAGGAAAAATCCAAAAGCTGCTTTATTACTTTTGCATCAGTCTGTTTTATGTCTTTGTGTTTGTACTTTCTAGTTGTTAAAATCGTCCTCTTGTGAGGCTCTTAATTAGTGTCTATTTTAGTAGTTCAAGTGCAAAGTTGGCCCTTGGATGGCCTTTACATCCAAAGGTTCACAAGTGTATCAGCCTCCCTATATAAAGAGGTCTTTGTATGTTGTTTGAAGGCAGATTTTTATGAATGAATTAACTTTGATAAATCTCTCAAATCTTTCAAACTTGTGCTAAGTGCTGTAGTTTGAGTCAAGCCTGATACATCTTCAAGGTGTCTGATCAGTGTCTTGCTTTGTGAGTCAAGTTAAATCTGTGCCTTGCTGTGATTAGCTTGTTTGCTGTTGAGTCTAAGTCTAGAGTGTTTGTGCCTTGCTGTAATACTTTAAACCTGTCTCAAACCCAGTCTTTTAGTCCTTTCTCTTGTGCTATGCTGTAGGGAAAGCTCTCTAAGTCATATCCTTTGAATTTTAGTTAATGTAAACCACTCTCTCTAAAACAGCCTCCATTTCTGCCTGTATTTGTTTTCACTTTTAGTAGGCATAGTAAAGCATCTCTTAAACTCACAAGCCTTAGTAGTTTACACTCCATATATAAATCACATGCTGTTATGTTTTATTTCCGCATTTTTGAGGGTTGTCACAAGTTACACATATAATGCCTGAAGTTAAACACATAATGACTGAAGTTAGACTTTTAATAACTGAAGTTACACATATAACATGACTGAAGTTACACATTTTTTTTTTCAAATTTCTTATGTTTTCATTTATTTATTTTAGATCTCGTTTTTTTTTAATAACACCCATTTCTAGATCTACTTTTTATTTTTTCATATGTACTTTTAATTTTTAATTTTCTTTTGTTGATGATATTTGTCCTATTTTCATTTGTCATCTTTTTTGTTTTGTTTTAGTTGATTGATGATGTTTAATGACTAAAGTTACACCATTTTTGACCGAAGTTGCACCATTTTGGACTGAAGTTACACCATTTTAAACTGAAGTTACACCATTTTGGACTAACTTTACACTAATAAGGATTAAAGTTACACTAGGAATGACTAAAGTTACACAGTAGTAAGGACTAAAGTTACCTAAACATGTCTTAAAGTTACATGAATTCAAATTAAAATACACAATCACATTTAGTATAAATGACTGAAGTTACCTAAAAATGACAAAAGTTACCTAAACATGTCTTAAAGTTACACATATATGTCTTAAAATTAAAGTTACACAAATAAGGTTTGAAGTTATACTCGTAAAGACTAAAGTTACATCTTGTTAAAATCAGATAAATTGTCAAAGTTACAAAAATTGAAATTTATATAGTCGAAATCACATTTTGGGTTAAAGTTACAGAAATAAGGGTTGAAGTTACACTCGTTATGACTGAAGTTACACTCATAAAAAGGCTAAAGTCATATAAACTTGTCTTAAAGTAACTTAAATTCAAATTTATATAGTTGAAATCACATTTTAGTTTGAAATTACGCAAATAAGGGCTGTAGTTACACTCGTAATGACTGAAGTTACACTCATGAAAAGGCTAAAATCACATAAACTTGTCTTGAAGTTTCATAAATTCAAATTTATGTAGTCGAAATCACATTTTAGTTTGAAGTTACATAAATATAGGTTGAAGTTAAACTCGTAATGACTGAAATTACACTCATAAAAAGGCAAAAATCACATAAACTTGTGTTGAAGTTTCATAAATTCAAATTTATATAGTCGAAATAACATTTTAGTTTGAAGTTACATAAATAAGGGCTGAAGTTACACTCATAAATCTCAAATACTTAAAAGTGCTCAAAAGTGATTAACTAAAGGCTGGAGAGAGAAAGTTAATTAATTAGTGCATATGTAATTGATTAGTGTTAAGTGTGCTTTTGTCTCTACAATCTCATCCATCCATCTTCCTCATCCAATGGCTAGGATGAGGACTCATAGACTAAAAAAAAGGGTGGACTCACAAGAACCTATATATATATATATATATATATAGAGAAAGGATCATGTAAGTCCACCTTCATTTAGTGAGTCTATGAGTCCTCTTAGAGGCCCTTGGATCTTAAAGATCAATGGCTAAGATTAAAACAAGAAAATGTCATTAGGATGGTGTTAATCCCCCTCTCTCTCATCCCCACTAATTAAATCACTAATACATACCTAATCCAATCTCAATCAAACCCTAATATTTATACCATTTCCTCACCTTTTTCTCTCATTTTAACATTCTCCACTCTCTCTCTACCTCCCTTATCTCTCATCAATCCTCTCAAAAAACAAACCCAAAAAAAACAATCCAAAACTCATCAAAATTCCGGCCACCTCTCCGGCCACTCTCCGGCCGTCATTCCTTCCTCTGCCGCCCCCACCACGCCCCCACCTCTCCGACCACCCTCCGGCCACCTCTCCGGCCACCCTCCGTCCGTCTTTCATTCCTTCCTCTCTAAAACAACCACCACCAAACCCAAAAAAAAAACTAGATCTAGAAAAAACTAAAAGAAAAACCCACAAACCACCAATGGCACCTACCTACCGCCACCCACCGGCCTCCACCATTCACCCTCCGGCCGTCCCTCCCTCCGGCTGACTCACCGCCACCACTGTGCCGCCTCCTCCGCCTCCTCCGCCTCCTCCTGTCAGGCTCCGCCTCCCCCGCCTCCACCAAACCGCCTCCTCCTTCCGCCACATCTTCCTTTTCTTTTCTTTTTTTCTTTTTTCAAATCTAAAAAATGGTATGGTTTTGGTGGTGTTATCATGGTTTTGGTGGTGTTCTCATTTCTTTTTTTTCCTTTTTCCTTTTCTTTTTCTTCTTCAGTTTTGCTTAAATATTTGTTTTGTTTATTTTTCTGTTTTTCTTTATTTTTTAGATCTGAAAAGGTGGGTCAAACTTTAATAACGTCTATTAAAATATCACATATTATTTATTAAAGTAACACATATTATATATTAAAGTAACACATATTGTATATTAAAGTAACACATATTGTATATTAAAGTAACACATATTATATATTAAAGTAACACAAATTCTCTATTAAAGTTACACATATTGTATTTTAAAGTAACACAAATTCTCTATTAAAGTTACATGTCTTATTTATTAAAGTCACATATATCAAAGTAACACACATTATTTATTAAAGTAACACAAAATGACCTTAAAGTTATTATTTATTAAAGTAACACAAAATTACCTTAAAGTTATATAATGACTGAAGTTACACTTTTAGTATCTGAAGTTTCCCATATAATGACTGAAGTTACCCATATAATGACTGAAATTACCCATATAATGACTGAAGTTACACAGTTTTTTTTGTTGAAGTTACACATTATTTTATATGTTTTATGTTTTTTTTTTGAATTTGTTATGTTTTTATTTTTTTATTTTAGATATCGTTTTTTTATTTTTTTTATGGTGTTTATATTTCTGATCTAAAGTTCCACTATTTTAGACTAAAGTTATATAACTGAAGTTACATAGGTTTGGACTGAAGTTACATAGGTTTGGACTGAAGTTACGTATGTTTGGACTGAAGTTACAGAGATTTGGACTGAAATTTGACTAGTTTGGACTGAAGTCACACTAGAAAAGACTAAAGTTACACAAATAATAATTGAAGTTTCACTAATAAAGTAAAATGTTACACTCATAAAAATGCTAAAAATTAATTGTATTTTGGGTTAAAGTTACACATATAAGGCTTGAAGTTACACAAATAATGGTTGAAGTTACAATTAGAAAGGCTAAAATCACATAAAATTGTCTTCAAATTACATAAATTCAAATTCATATAGTCGAAATCACATTTTAGCTTGAAGTTATACAAATAATGGTTGAAGTTACACTCGTAGTAACTGAAGTTACACTCATAAAAAGGTTAAAATTACATAAACTTGTCTTGAAATTTCATAAATTCAAATTTATGTAGTCAAAATTAAATTTTAGTTTGAAGTTACGAAAATAATGGTTGAAATTACACTCGTAATGACTAAAGTTATACTCCTAAAAACGCTAAAGTTATATAAACTTGTCTTGAAGTTTCATAAATTCAAATTTATATAGTCGAAATCACATTTTAGTTTAAAGTTTCATAAATAACGGTTGAAGTTACACTCATAATGACTGAAGTTACACTCATAAAAAGTCTAAAATTACATAAAGTTGTCTTGAAGTTTCATAAATTCAAATTTATATAGTCGAAATCACATTTTAGTTTAAAGTTTCATAAATAACGGTTGAAGTTACACTCATAATGACTGAAGTTACACTCATAAAAAGTCTAAAATGACATAAATTTGTCTTGAAGTTTCATAAATTCAAATTTATATAGTCGAAATCACATTTTAGTTTGAAGTTTCATAAATAACGGTTGAAGTTACACTCATAATGACTGAAATTACACTTATAAAAAGTCTAAAATGACATAAACTTGTCTTGAAGTTTCATAAATTCAAATTTATATAGTCGAAATCACACTTTAGTTTGAAGTTACACAAAAAAGGGCTGAAGTGACACTCACAAATCTCAGAAATTCAAAAGTGCTCAAAAGTGATTAACTAAAGGCTAGAGAGAGAAAGTTAATTAATTAGTGCATAATTAATTGATTAGTGTTAAGTGTGTTTTTGTCTCTACAATCTCATCCATCCATCTCCCTCATCCAATGGCTAGGATGAGGACTCATGGACTCACAAAAAAATGGTGGACTCATAAGAACCTATCTCTCTCTCTCTCTCTCTCTCTCTCTCTATATATATATATATATATATATATATATATATATATATATATATATATATATATATATATATATATATAGAGGCAAGTTATAATGAGTCCACCTTCAAAATTGAGTCCATGAGTCCTCATCTTGCCCTTTGGATGAAAGAGATGGAGGGACAAGATTAGAACAAGATAAAAGGCTAAGATTAAAAGAAAAATGAATGGACAAGATTAGAACAAAATGAAGGGACAAGATTAGAACCAAATGAGTGGGTTTTAATGACTTTCACCTACATTACGAGTATAACTTCAACTATTATTTTTGTAACTTTAAGCTAAAATGTGATTTCGACTATATAAATTAGAATTTATGTAACTTTAAGACAAGTTTATGTGATTTTTACCTTTTTATGAGGGTAACTTTAGTCATTAAGAGTGTAACTTCAACCATTATTTGTGTAACTTCAAAATAAAATTTGATTTCGAGTATATAAATTTGAATTTATGTAACTTTAAGATAAGTTTATGTGATTTTTACCTTTTTATGAGGGTAACTTTAGTCATTAAGAGTGTAACTTCAACCATTATTTGTGTAACTTCAAAATAAAATGTGATTTCGAGTATATAAATTTGAATTTATGTAACTTTAAGATAAGTTTATGTGATTTTTACCTTTTTATGAGGGTAACTTTAGTCATTAAGAGTGTAACTTCAACCATTATTTGTGTAACTTCAAAATAAAATGTGATTTCGAGTATATAAATTTGAATTTATGTAACTTTAAGATAAGTTTATGTGATTTTTGCCTTTTTATGAGGCTTACTTTAGTCATTAAGAGTGTAACTTCAACCATTATTTTTGTAACTTTAAACTAAAATGTGATTTCGACTTTATAATTTTGAATTTATATAATTTTAAAACAAATTTATGTGATTTTAGTTTTTTTTATGAGTATAACTTCAATTCTTAATTGCGTAACTTTAAGTTAAAATATGATTTAATTTTAACATTTTTATAAGTGTAACTTTTACCTTTAGTGAAACTTTATTTATTAATTGTGTAACTTTAGTCAATTATAGTGTAACTTTATACTAAAGTGAGATTTAATATATTAATTTGAATTTTTTAAGACATGTTTAGGTAACTTTAGTCTTTTCTAGTTTAATTTCAGTCCATACTAATGTAACTTTAGTTACTAATAGCGTAACTTCAGTCCATAACTGTGCAACTTTAGTCCATAACTGTGCAACTTTAGTAAATAACTGTGCAACTTTAGTACATAATGATGTAACTTTAATACATAATGATGTAACTTTATTACATAATGATGTAACTTTATTACATAATGATGTAACTTTATTACATAATGATGTAACTTATATAAAAAAAAAGGAGATCTTAAATAAAAACAAAAAACATGAAAAACAAAAAACATGAAAAACAAAAAACAAGATCTGAAATGGTGATGGTTGTTTTTCTAACCCTTTTTTTTTTAAAATGATGTAACTTTAGTCCATAATTGTGTAACCTTAGTACATAATTGTGTAACTTTAGTAGATCATTGTGTAACTTTAAAACATCATTGTGTAACTTTAGTTCTAAAGTTATTAAATGATGTAACTTTAGTAGATCATTATGTCACTTTAGTCCGGAATGATGTAACTTTAGTTTAGATCTAAAAAAATTCAACCAAACAACAACAAAAAAAATCAACCAAACACCAAAAAAATAAATCAACAACAAAAAACAGAACCAAATAAAAAAATGAGATTTATAATAAAAAAAATAGAAAATCAAAAGAAATTCAAAAAATAAAAAAACATAACAAATCTGAAAAATAAAAAACGAGATTTGAAATTGTGGTAGTTTTTAACCTTTTTTCAGATCTAAAACGAGATTAAAAAAATAAAAAACGAGACCTAAACATTTATAGTGTAACTTTAATCGTTTATTCTGTAACTTTAAATTGAAAAAACAAGATCTAAACATAAGAAATTTAAATTTATGTAACTAAAAAAAATTAGATCTAAACATACACTATAAAAAATTAGAAAAATAAAAGACCACCTAATAAAAGAAAGGTAAAATTTTAAAGAAAAAAACATAAGAAACTTTAAAAACAAAAAAAAGAGTACAAAAAATTATTTTGAAAACTGAAAAATAAAAATAAAAATAGATCTAGAATGAGGGAGGAGGTAGGAGGGAGGCGGGGAGGAGGAAAGCGGGGGAGGAAGGAGGCGGGCAGGAGGGAGGCGGAGGAGGGGTGAGGCGGCGCGGACATAGGGGGTGGCTGGCAGGGCAGAGGCGGCGCATGGGAGCCGGGGAAGGGGGCGACGGCGGCGCAGGGCGGGGCAGGGGGCGACGGCGCAGGGCGGGGCAGGGGGAGCCGGCGCAGGGCGGCGCAGGTGGAGGAGGAGGCGGTCGGTGTTGATGGTGAGGGATAGAGGAGAGTTTTTTTTTTTTTGGTTTTATTTTGTTAGTATGAGAAATTGATGAGAGATAAGTAAAATAGAGAGAGAAAGGAGGCTGTGAAAATTAAAGAAAATGAGTCAGATTAGGGTTTTTATAGGTAGGGTTTGTATAAGTTGTGATTTGGTGTGTCTCACCATCTTGACCATTGATTTTGTTTTAATCTCAGCCACTAATCCTTCTAATCCAATGGCTTGGATTAGGACTCAAGGACTCATATATACTAGGGGGACTCATTTGAACCCACCTATATATATATATATATATATATATATATATATATATATATATAGAGAGAGAGAGAGAGAGAGAGAGAGAGATAGGTTCTTATGAGTCCACCATTTTTTGTGAGTCCATGAGTCCTCATCTTAGCCATTGGATGAGGGAGATGGATGGATGAGATTGTAGAGACAAAAACACACTTAACACTAATCAATTACCTATGCACTAATTAATTAACTTTCTCTCTCTAGCCTTTAGTTAATCACTTTTGAGTTTCTGAAATTTATGAGTGTAACTTCAGCCCCTTTTTGTGTAACTTCAAACTAAAGTGTGATTTCGACTATATAAATTTGAATTTATGAAACTTCAAGACAAGTTTATGTGATTTTAGACTTTTTATGAGTGTAACTTCAGTCATTATGAGTGTAACTCCAACCGTTATTTATGTAACTTTAAACTAAAATGTGATTTCGACTATATAAATTTGAATTTATGAAACTTCAAGACAAGTTTTTATGATTTTAGTCTTTTTAGGAGTGTAACTTCAGTCATTACGAGTGTCACTTCAACCATTATTTTTGTAATTTCAAACTAAAACTTGATTTCGACTACATAAATTTGAATTTATGAAATTTCAAGACAAGTTTATATGATTTTAGCCTTTTTAGGAGTGTAACTTCAGTCATTACGAGTGTGACTTCAACCATTATTTTTGTAACTTCAAACTAAAATTTGATTTCGACTACATAAATTTGAATTTATGAAATTTGAAGACAAGTTTATATGATTTTAGCCTTTTTAGGAGTGTAACTTCAGTCATTACGAGTGTCACTTCAACCATTATTTTTGTAACTTCAAACTAAAATTTAATGTAACTTCAAACTTCAGTCATTACGAGTGTCACTTCAATTATTATTTGTGTAACTTTAGTCATTTATAGTGTAGCTTTATGCATTAGTCTTTTCTAGTGACTTCAGTCCAAACTAGTCTAATTTCAGTACAAATCTATGTAACTTCAGTCCAAATTTATGTAACTTCAGTCCAAACCTATGTAACTTCAATTATATAACTCTTAATTGTGTAACTTTAGATCTAGAAATAAAAATACCATAAAAAAATAAAAAAACGAAATCTAAAATTAATAAATAAAAACATAACAAATTAAAAAAAAACATAAAACATATAAAAAAATGTGTAACTTCAACAAAAAAAAAACTGTGTAACTTCAGTCATTATATGTGTAACTTCAGTTACTAAAGGTGTAACTTCAGTCATTTTATGTGAAACTTCAGTGAAACAACACCACTAACCACAAAATAATGTATGTTACTTTAATAATATCAACAAGTGTAACTTTAAGGTTATTTTGTGTTACTTTAATAAATAATATGTGTTACTTTGAAATATGTGACTTTAATAAATAAGGCGTGTGACTTTAATAGAGAATTTGTGTTACTTTAATATACAATATGTGTAACTTTAATAGAGAACTTGTGTTATTTTAATATACAATATGTGTGACTTTAATAGAGAATTTGTGTTACTTTAATATATAATATGTGTTACTTTAATATATAATATGTGTTACTTTAATAGATAATATGTGATAGTTTAATCAATTAAATAAGTAAAAAAAAAGTAGATCTAAATTTTTTTTTCCAAAAAATATTTCTATAAAGACTGAAATAAAATCTGAAAAAAAAAGATAAAAAAGAATAGGGAGAGTGGAGAAAGGAGAAGAAAAAAGATAAAAAAGAAACTTCAGTGTAACTACTATATAAAAAAGTGTAACTTAAGCAAAAAAAACTGTGTAACTTTAATCATTATGTGAGTAACTTCAGTTACTAAAAAGGTAACTTCAGTCATTATATGTGAAACTTCAGTGAAACTACTAAACACAAAAAAAAACTGGTAGTTTTTTAGATCTGAAAAAGTGTAACTTTAAGGCTTAATAGTGTAACTTCAAGCCTTAATAGTTTAACTTCAAGTCTTAATAGTGTAACTTCAAGCCTTATAAGTGTAACTTCAAGACTTACAAGTGTAACTTCAAGCCTTACAAGTGTAACTTCAAGCCTTAAAAGTGTAACTTCAGTCTTTAATTGTGTAACTCAAAAAAAGAAAAGTAGATCTGAAATTTAAAAGTCATGAAAGAAAAGTAGATCTTGAAAAAAAAGGAAAAAAAAAAACAATCAATAACTTCCACTAATCACCAACGACAAAACAAATAATGAGATCTAAACAGAAAAAAAACCCACCACCACCTGCCTCTAACACTGTCGCCCCTCCACCCTCGTCTCCCTCATCACCAGAACTGCCACCACCTAACCCCACGACCACCCACCTTTCCCACCCCCTGACCCCACAACCCCAACACCACCATGACTCGCCCAGCAGCCCCGTCGCCCTTACCTTTCTTCCCCCTACCTGCTGCCGCCTCTGTCCGCCGCCCCACTTCGTTTTTTTTCTTTTTTTTTTTTTTAAATGTGGTTCGTTTTTTCAGATCTGGTTTATTTATAGTTGGGTCATGGTGGGTATTGTCGTAATTGATGAGGGAGGGAGTGTGGTGTTGCGTGTGGTGGCAACATGGTGGCGGTATGAGAGGAGTGCGGCTGGAGGAGGCCTGGTGGCGGCGTGCGGGTTGCGACTGGTGGCGGCGTACATGTGGGTGGAGGGTGGGCCGTGTAGGAAGGCGAGAATGAGGGTGGTGGTGGTGAGTCGTCGGGGTAGTGGGTGCGGGTGGGGATGGTAGATCTAGTTTTTTTGGTGGGTTTTGTTTTGTTGTTTGAATTTAGAGAGAAAAGAAGATGATGTTTTAGAGAGAAGGTGGTATTTTTTTAGAGAGATGAAGAGATTGTTATTAATGAATTGAATTGGGTGGAAAGGGTGGGTTAAAGGGATGAGTGTATTAGTGAGTTTAATTAGGGTGGATGTGGGAGAAGTGGATTAAACACCCACTAATGACCATTTTCTTGTTTTCATCTCAACCCTTCATTTCCAAGATCCAATGGCCTATAAGAGGACTTATGGACTCACCTTTCCTAAGAGGACTTACATGATCCTTTCTCTCTCTCTCTCTCTCTCTATATATATATATATATATATATATATATATAGGGTCAGGATCCGGTGAGAACCACTAACATAATGAGAACCATGAGAACTCTCACTAAATCTCCACCAAATCTTGTTTCTAAAGTTTTGATGGATCATTTACAATTAGTTTAGTTTATTCAATCAAAATATTTGCAGTAAGTAAACAAAATTTATTGATTATATTAAAAAATATGTACTTAATGTACATAAATTCAATTAGACAAACTAAAACTACTCTAAATGCATGAAAACGAGAACTAGGTGCATGAAAATTGTTACATGCATGATAGTAATTACTAGGTGCATGAAAATAACAAGCTCTAGATGCATGAAAACGAGTACTAGGTGCATGAAAATTTTTAGATACATGAAACTGAGTACTAGGTGCATTAAAAAGAGTAAAATCTATTTCGACTCGATTTTCGTCAGTAGCTTATTAATTTTCGGCCAAGAAATATGTTATCTAGCCATAATATTCTACCCCGAATCCAAATATTTCGTTAGTTTTAAAAAATAAATTTTGTAAGGCGGAGTTCTCACGGTTCTCATTATCTTAGTGGTTCTCACCGGATCCCAATTCTATATATATATATATATATATATATATATATATATATATATATATATATATAGATAGAGAGAGAGAGAGATAGAGAGGAGAGAGCGAGAGAGATAGAGAGAGAGAGAGAGAGAGAGAGAGAGAGAGAGAGAGAGAAGAGATCATGTAAGTCCACCTCTAAACATTGAGTCCATGAGTCCTCATCCAAGCCCTTGAATCAAATGGATGAGGGGCTAGGATTAAAACAAAATGGAGGGCCAAGATTGTGAGACACACCCAATCCATCCTCCTTCAAACCCTAATACTTATACCCCTCACTCACTCAATTTTTCCCATTTTTACATTTTTCTTTCTCTTTCTACCTCCCTTATCTCTCTAAAATTCTCTAAAAAAAACCCCAAAAAAAAACTCACACTAAAAATTCCGGCCACCACTCATCTCCCTCCGTCGACCACTGTCGACCTCCCACCTCCTCTTCCTCGGCCTCCCTCTGCCGCCACCAGCCCCCACCCACACCGACACCGCCGTCGACTTCCTACATCACCCGCCACCCTATCCTCTTGCCACCACCTCCTTACTCTCCCTCCACTCCTCCTGCCGCCCTCCACGCACCACCCCACCACTATTCCAAACCTGAAAAAAAAAACACAAATAAAACCAGCACTTCTACCACCACCATTTTCAGATTTGAAAAAAAACAAGAAATAAAAAACAACCAAACACAACAACCACCACTCCTACATAATAAACACAAAAACCACCACAAAAAAATGAACACTATTTTTCATACTTGAAAAAAAAGACACCACCACCTTCAAAACCACCCAGATTGTCTTAAAGTCACCTAAACTTGTCTTAAAGTTACATGAATTCAAATTAACTTATTGAATCATATTTTGTATAAATGACTGAAGTTAGCAAAAAATGACTAAAGTTACCTAAAAAAATCTTGTACTTACCTAAACATGTCTTAAAATTATATTTTCACAAACACGTCTTAAGTTACACTTGTTATGACTGAAATTACATCATAAAAAGGCTAAAATCACATAAACTTGTCTTGAATTTTCGTAAATTCAAATTTTTATGGTCGAAATCACATTTTAGTTTGAAGTTACAAAAATAATGGTTGAAGTAACACTCGTAATGACTGAAGTTACACTCATAAAATGATGTTGAAGTTACACTAGTAATGACTAAAGTTACACCCATAAAAAGCTGAAGTTACACAAACTTGTCTCAAAATCATGCATGTGTAGGTGGAGTTCACTCATTATGTTCTAATCTTGTCCCTCCATTTTGTTCTCATCTTGTCCATTCATTTTCCTTCTAATCTTATCCCTCTATCTACGTTTAATCTTGTCTCTCCATCTCCTTCATCCAAAGGCCAAGATGAGGACTTATGTACTCAAAAAAATTGGTGGACTCATAAGAATCTATATATATATATATATATATATATATATATATATATATATATATATATATATATATATTAGCTTCAATACCTTGGAAATGAGTAGTGTGTTGTGATGTGGTATGATTTGTGGTACTTGTAGTACAATTTTGTTGTTGGGAAAATTGGGGCATTGTTTTATTGATTTGGTATGTGTGATAAGTTGTGAGCTCACCCTGTCCTTCCTTATTTTGATGATTGTTATTGTGGTGTTTCCTAGTTGGAATATAATAACGTATCTTTATCTCATAGTGTATGAATTTTATGGATTTTATGGTATGGTGAGTAAGTATTTAATTTTTATAGTTTTATGAGGAAAATTGTGGATAGTGATAAGTGGTATTTTCGCATCTTTTTACCCCTACATTTATCGTTATTTTAGACTCGATTTTGTGTGCTTTAATCTTTAAATAGCTCATTTTACTACGTTTTTAGAATTTATTAGTTAGAACTGTTGCGAATAATTGATGTTATCTTTATATCTCAAGAAGTAGTTACTGCGATTTGTTATTTTAATAGTTTGTAGGAATAAGCCCGTAACCAAAGCTTAGGAATTAGAGAAGTTGAGTCCAAGTGGAGATGCAAGACGGGTTTGAGGCGAATTTATAAAAAGAAATTAATAAAAGCAACCTGTGATACACGGATTTCGCGATCCTTTCCATGCCGTCGGTTGCACGTGGAACCACAGATGGAGAAACAAGGGACAAGCGTGAAAACACGCTTTTGTGGAGTCGCCACCAAATTTTGCGGGAAGTTGGAACCGTTTGAATACTTTATGCCATGTCAAGACACAAAGTGTGTAGATACCTCGTTTCTACACCTTCCGCCAACCACCCAGTGATGATTGGGCCGCATGTTCGTTATAGCGAAACGTTGTATGAGAGTTCATATGTTCGTTGTCAAGTGATAGCTCAAACAATCATGTCTACCCCTTGGTCGTCATCTACATGCTGATATGGTCGTTTTGACAGTCATTAGAGTCATTTTGGAGTCCGGGTAAAAAACCACTTCATTTTCTATAAACCGTCTTTTAAAACCGTGCCTGAATGCTCGAGAATATTCCGGATATTAAGATTGATTATTGTTGAGTTGGTCAAATTGGTAGGTCAATGCAATAACGTGACGGGAACCCAGAAGGATCTGAGCTTACGTGGTCGATTGATCAAGCACGTAGTTGTCAAAATGCTTATAGCAAGGTCTAGAATGCAAAGAGAAAGAAAAGAAGGGGCGGAACACTCGCGTGCCTTGAAAGTGAGCACGAACCTCTCCTTATATAGGGAGAAATCCGAAGAGTTTTGGAATAACTCTAACACGGAAAGAAATCTAGAAAATATCCCGGAAACAGGCAAAAAGGGCCGGGGAAGAGGCGCTGCAGGCACTGCGACTCTTGGAAGAGGCGCAGTGATCGGTTGTGTCGCGGTCCCGATACAAAAATAATTACCCACACTTAGGCTAAGAACATAAAGAATGTAATTAGGGAAGTAGGGATCGATCCTCAGGGAGCTAGTACGTGTTAACTATGAATTGCTATGGAGTGATTTTCATTTAAGTTCGATTCATTTGGGGTGATTGTCTAAACTACTAACATGAAATGAAATAACAAGTATGTAATGACGATATTTAAATGACAAGTATGGAATTGCAATAAAAATAAATCTAATCTGATTGACGGAAAGAAAGGTAAAGATAATTAAATCTAACTAAGAACGATATTTAAAATGACAATATTGAAAAGCTATCTAACTAAACTAATACACTAGCGAATGACAATAAAGTAAACTACCTAAGAACAATAATAAAATGACGGTAAAGTAAACTAACTAAACAACAATAAAATAAACTATCTAAACAGTAAAATAAACTATCTAATCAAATTGATATAGAGAAAGAGAAATTCATGTCAAATGATTTAAAAGCTTTATTGATACCAACATTAGAATTACTACGATTGTCTAAGCCTTGTAGCGGTATATTCCTCTCGGATTCGTACTGACTTTTTAATGGGTCCTAACGTCCTCTCAGCCTGGTTAGGTCACTTTAATGGTAGTCCTAATTCCCATCCCAACTCTCGTTTCTAAGAAGGAAATTGACTAATACAAACAATTGTTTATGGCCACTAAACAAAGTTATAGAATTTGACACGACGAAAGGAAGAAACAAACTAGGTGGTTCTATTGGTATCGACTCTTCTTTTAATTCATTTTAACTAGCAAATCATTTCAATATTACAATTCTATTTATTGTATTTACACGATGATAATCTTACAATGTTATATCTAATTTATGTGATTAAGTAAATTAAGAGGAAAAAGATGTAGGAAATCAAACTATGAAATAAAAGTGCTAAAATGATTAAGGTGATTATATTAGTAATGATTCTAATGATGAATTTTATGATTATATGATTAGGCAAAATGAAAGATGACATACTAAACGATAATTCGGTTTTAACTTGATTACTTTTACATGGATTTCCTACCAACAACAATATAAAAACAAGACTAATGAGATTATAGTTCATGATGTCGGAAATTGCATAAGTAAATCAAGGATAGAAAATTACCGAGTTTGGAATGCAAATTATGTAAGAAAGAAAATAAAGAACAAATATCCAACCCAATGTAATGACAAATGCTTATAGGAACACTAGAGAAATACTAGGAAATTGCTGTAAAAGTAGTCTAAGATAAACTATAAACTATGAACTAAAACTTTATGAAAGAAAGAAGTAAACTATTGTGTTGTATGCTAATTGTATTGTGTTTTGATTCATGTTTATTTGTGTGCTAATCCTTGGCTTTTATAGGGCTGCATAGCTGCACATCCGCGTCCAAATTCATACCCTAGAGAAAGCCATAAAGTACTCCATTAAAGCTTGGTAGAAGAAGAGCCAAGAGTCGCTCATCAGCAAACATACCCGATCGGGTATGTGGTAATTCGATCGGGTATGTAACCCTGATGGATTTTTCCGTCTCTTCCAATTTTGTCTTTGGGCACGGAATCCTATGCCTTGGTACAAAATATCACTTATCACGCAGCTCATGCTGCGTCATTTCCCGAGCAGTTTCCTACTTTAAAAGAAAGATTTCCACGTTTTGATTATGGAATTGCGGTAGATTTTGAATGCTTCTCAATAAAATACGGATATATTTTACCAAAAAGGATAAGTTTTGAAATATTAAAATATCCTGAATATTCTCGAGTGTTGAGACACAGTTTTAAAAGACGGTGTATAGAAAATGAAGTGGTTTTTGACCCGCACTTCAAATAAACTTTAATGACTGTCAAAACGACCGTATCGACACGTAGATGACGACCAAGGGTAGACACAAGTGTTTGAGCTATCACTTGACGATAAACTTACGAATTGTCATAAATCGTTTCGCATACCAAACATGCGGCCAAATCATCACTGGGTGGTTGGCGGAAGGTGTAGATTCGAGGTATCTACAGAGCCCCAACTTTGACTGAGGCTTGGACAAGGCAAAAGTCAAAGTATAGCCATCAGGTCAATCAAAAATTACAACATGACGACTATGACGATGCGAGGCGGTTCAAGGGGTCTGAACCAAGGACCTGTCTTTGGGAACATTTTAAAGTCCGTTGACTGTCGAGAAGGGTCGTATAAATCCATTAGATTACGTACGAAAGATCGCCAGCCATAAGAAGGAGTCATACCTAAGCATCTTCTTGCTTGGACTTGAGGTTGCGTCATGAGGCTCGCCAGCCATCTGAATATGACGTGTAACGAGGCTCGCCAGCCGCTGGGGATAGGATGCGTAATGAGGCTCGCCAGCCGCTGGGGATAGGATGCGTAATGAGGCTCGCCAGCCGCTGGGGATAATATTATATGTGAGAATTGACTTGTCTCTGTCTTCAAGCGAACTGTTGTTGCGGAAACACATGTTGAAACTTGATATATGAAAGATTATGTCAAGATTGAATCATTCCGAGAATCTGCTCGATTGGGGTGAACAAATATCTTGAGGATAAAAAATGGGCCCACGGATTGTATATCCGGAAAAAACGGGTATCTGCTGAGATGATGTGATGGTTTCTGAAACCAGCCGAGGCACGGGTCTTGAAAAAGAACCAAAGTATGAAAAATAGAAGTCAGAGAAGAGGCGAATAATACTTGGGCCCACAAGTATGAACTTGTAACCAACTTTTGAAATTTAGGCGAAAAATTGCCGGTGAAAGGGCGTAACAAGAGCTGCGACCTTTGGGAGAGGTGCAGCTATTGCTGCGTTCCTTCCCGAGTTTCTCCCTGTCTGATAAAGACGCGAACAGACGGATGTAACTCATTCATCCGAAATCATAAAACTCGAACAATTCTCTCAAAACCAAACCAAACTTGTTGAAATCTTGATCGAATTACTCGATAAGCCATGACAAATCGAGGTATGCGTTCCAATCTCGCTTTAATCGCTTATATTTGATTGATTTTGATTTTGACATTAGGGTTCCCTTCCCCCAAATATCTCAAAAATTAGAAGTAGCACCTATTGGAGCTTTGTATGGTAGAAATTGACATTAGGAATGAACAATTGACCTTTTAGGAACATAGCCATCTATTCGTTTTTTGTTTTCGTCGAATTTTGAACAAATGAGACGGATACTCACTGACTCGAAAACCGCTTCGAAAACCCCTTTAAGGTACCTTATTTTGGATGAAACTTGGTGTTCTGGAACCCTTGTGTAATGCGTAAACTTGTTGTAGCATTAGATTTTCAGTTTGCGACGGTTTCTGTAGGACGCTTTTCTAGGGTATAACCGCTATTATAGCGAAATGCTGTCGAATTTTTGACTCAAACCCAAAATTAGTCTTTGAATTTAGACTTGAGTTGACCCCTATCCTACATGTGTAGTCGGATTTTCGAAAGAACGGTCAAAGATGACCAGAAAACTTCTTGAAAATGACTTGAAACGCTTTTAAAATGTGCTTGCCATTGTTTGAAACCGCTGAGGATTTGCTTGAACTGTTTCACACGTTTAAAATGTTGATATTTTGAAACTGTTGAGGATTGTGTAGGTGACATTCCTTCTACGTCAGGGATAGCTCCCATGGACATCGGTCTTGAGCCTTTTTCTTCCCGTGTGGGAGAAGATATACCAGCCGAGGTGGTGCAGGAGACCGGGACGGCTGAGGACAAGGTTCTGAGGAGGATTACCATAACTCGAGGTGGACACCATCTGGTGGGTGCACCTAAGTGGGCTGATAAATGGGATGGTAGACATCTCATTTGGGCAGCGGAGAGCTACCTGTCTTACAGGACGACACAGAGCATGGTAAGCCTTTGTGTTTTCTTGTCATTTTCCATATCCGATTGCCACTTCTTTTGAAATATAAAATGCTAAATGACTTTCTTGATTCAAATTGCAAGAAGCCGGGAACATGAGGTCCTTTTCAGGCTACACGACCATGATGGAGGCGTACGAGAAGTTGACCGAGGATGAGAAGACCCTCATTGGGAGAGGAGCCTTCAGAGAGTTGGTCTAAGCCTGGAGGTCGATCATGGCGATGAAGATTCAGGCTAACCTTTGCCTGATTCAGGCCTTCTTGGATAATTACTGGGATACGACTTCGATCTTCCATATGCCTTTTGGGGAGGCCAGAGTCACCTTGGAGGATTACGTCATGATTTATAGTTTGCTGAGTGGCCATGAGGGTCGACTCGGAGGAGGCGAGACAACTGATAGGTTGGAACCTACCGGCAGGGGCGGCTGCTCTACCTGGGTTGGTGCCGAGCTCTTACGTTAGAGACTACTTTGCTGGTAGGACTCCGACAAGAGTGAGGATATGTGGAAAGATGGTAGCTCCTCCTCCTTGTACAGCTGCGCAGAGGGCTCAGCTTTGGTTGTGGTGGTTCTTGTCTTCAGTTTATTTCGTAGACAAGGGGGAAAGGCTCTCGACGAAGCTTATTCCTTTCCTTTCTGATTTGAGTAGCCTAGGTCGCTGGGACAGGGTTAATCCTGGCTTTGCGATCCTTACTCATTACATGAGGGCCATGGTCTGGCCCAAGCTGATGGAGAAGGGGACTTCTCCTGCTACGGTCGGTCGTGGACTCTTGCTGGAGGTATGAACCTTCCTTTGAACCTTATTGAAATATCAATAACCTTGTTTTGATTGAAAGATCAAAATTTGATTTTGACGTTGATACTGTTACTACCTTTTTTGCAGGCATGGGTGTACTCCTACTTTCCGGGTTTCTCTCCCTATAGGACGGAGTCTGAGCCGAGGGCGTACCCAGTTGTGAGAGACTAGGTGGTGTGCCGTAATAAGAGCCAATGTCTTCTTATGATGTCTGTAGGAGGGTCGTGAATGCCCTGCAGCCGGAGCACGTAAGTATCTCTGACTACTTTCTTTTCTATCTTTTTGTTTGGAGAAAGATCATAAGGTATGATCCTTTGTCTTATCATCGTCTGGAACTTGATCATAAGAATGACCCCTTCCTTTCTTTGTCTTAGTTTGTTCCAAGACCTAGGGTTGACTACCGGGATGCACCAGCTTTCGTGGCTGAGGTCCTACGTCCTAGCAGCTCGAGTCGGTTGTTGCAAGCACGCCAATGGGACCCATGTGGTACTTGGGCGAGCGTCTGACTCGGCAGTGCTCTCTTGATGCTTTCACGGTCCCCATCGATCGTCCAGGGTCGATGTTTAGGGAGCCTTCTGACGCTGAGGGAGAGGCTGACTTGGCTGGTGTGAGTGGGGACTCCCTCCTTGTTCCTGGCGTGTATTACCCAGGGTTTGTTAGTCGGAGATTAGCATACTGTCCGATTGTGGTAAGCATTGCTTGCTTCTTGTTATATTGAACTTTTACAAATGATAAATTAAAACTTGATGAACCATTTGATCTTTGTAGGAGATCGAGGTGGCGGGCGTCGAGCCCCCAACTTACCCCGAGGTGATCGAGTACATGGACGCGGCTGGCTCGACAATAGTCTCAGAGCTTCGTGAGTTCAGTGCGGCGGTGACCGATGTTGTCTTGGAGGAGTGGGAGCACCTCGTGAGGAGGGTGATCTTCCAGTCCATGACGGTCTTTGTTTCATAGGAATGCATTTGTTTTATCCTTATTTGTATTTGAATGTAGGTGGCCCCGTCTCGGCATGTTGCGCTGTGGAGGGTGGCCAACCGGTTGCGGGTTACAGCCGTTGAGGCACTCGCAGGTGGCCGGGATCGACAGGTAGGAACCTATCATTCCCTTTTCATTTATTGCTGCATTTTGTATTTTTGAAATAAAATGGTTGACTGAAATGAGGTATTTCTTTTGCAGAGAGTCTTGGAGCGTGAGCTGGTAGAGTCTCGAGCGGAGGCAACGGAGTCTCGAGAGGAGATAGCTCGTTTGTTGAGGGAGCTGGAGGCCCGAGATGCCGAGATTGCTGCCCTCGAGATTTTAGCTGGGCTCTTTGGCGATGAGGATTAGCCGTCTTTTCTTTTGTTTGTAGACTTTGGATATTTTGAACTTTGTTTTGGAATTTGTTGTACATTTGGATTTTTTTTTCAGGCAAGATACCCAGTTCGGATTTGATTTTAGGGCGATAGCCTCCAGTCTTGTGTATATATTCCCTTTTTTGACTTGTGTTACGATGGCCTAGGTGCCTTTGCTGTTAGATTTTTTCTGTTCTTGCAGGTTAGCTTAAAGGCAGGTTTGGTAGCTGACGGTTTCTAACGTCATGCTGCCGGAATTTACATAGATTACATGTAGTATAAAACAAGTAATCTACTCAAACATTTTACATGTGACATATCAGTAGCCTAAACTAGCGTGAAATGAGTGCCTGAATATGACGAAATACGAAAAAAATGTATGAAAATGTAAAAAAATATGACCGACAATGGGGAGGGTTACCCCCTAAAAAAAGGAAAGAAAAGTGAAGAGTCAAGGGCGAAATCACATAAGAGGGGGAGGGGGAGGGGGTGAATTAGGTGTCTATTTAAAATTTTAAGCTTAATTAAAGCTTCTTTAAAAACTCTATGATCAATAAGACACTACTTAGAAGAAAGGAGAAGTTGACACTTAGAACTAGAAAGTTAGAAGTATTCAACAACGATTCAGCAAGTAAATGTCACAGTGCAATCAACAGTGAATTCTGAGTGCAGCGAAAATATTAAAAACGAAATAGACAAAACTCAAGGATGTTTTTTTAAATTGGTTCGGTCACTACTCCGCGACCTAGATCCAACGTTATCTTATTAAATATCTTTGAAGTAAACTCATACAAACAAAGACCCCGAATAATAAAACAACTCCCCAACCTACTCCGGTTGCTATTTGCTCAATGCTACTCCGCACCAAGTGTGACAACCCCCGCGAATGCGGAAATAAAACATACAAGCATGTTATTTAATTAGCGGAAATACGGTGTTTTTAAAACTTTTTACATGCCAATAGAAAATACGAGGAGTGTCAGATGTTACAAACCAAATACAAAATACTACAAGAGAGATGTAGTCTCTCCAAATGTTATCAAAGTAAATGTGATTAGCAAACAAGCTAAATAACGTCTAGAGGTGTTTTAATCCAGGGACAACGCCCGCTAGCTCACACCCGAACCCAAAATATCAAGCAAAAAGCCATCCAATCAAGCAACCTGTTCATCCATGAAAAACATGAACGCCACAGTCAATGGGGAGTAACTCCGGGTTCTCCCAGCCATATCACATTAAACGTACATAGAAATAAAAATAAAAAGTTAGGAAGCATGCATATAAAATCTACATGTGGAAATACGCTAAGGATAGATAGCAAATTCAATATATAAAGGAGAAGGAGCATATGCAAAATACAAAAGCCGAATTCAACATGTATACAAAGACGAGGGGGGAGACACTCTTAGGCAACAGAATCGTCATAGGGCTTGCAATATCCACCATTAGTGGTATAAGTTTGATAAGGAGTGAGACTCGACAAACAAACCATGCCAAAGTCATGAGTTCATGATCATGAATAAAAACAATCATGTAATCACCCCATCCAAAATAACAATACATTGACAAGTATGAAAATGCACAGTGACATTGAAACGCACTAGCATCGTGTACATGGCAAGTATGATTAAAAGGCATCCACGGGATAAGCATTTCCCTGTAACGCATACACGATCACATTTCGTATATGTTCACTAATTTCCTCTGGTAGGACGACGATAATAATACGGTCCTAGTCTAAATCTGGCCAGAATCCCGGAATCGCATTTTCCAGTTCGACATGCGATAAACGTTTCGCATCCAAGACTCGGTCAATCAAATGACGCAGAGTACCCCAAATTCGGTAGCTAAAACTCACGAAAGAGGCGGAAAAGAGCTTGAGCCACATAACAAGCGGTACGCTACATGCAAATAACACCACCTCGCAAGTACACAACATTTGACGGCCGGGTCGATCAACGCATAGCGTTCGCCTCCCAACAACGTCGTCGTATGCCCACTAACACATGCAATTAAGCAGGAGGATACCTCCCCGTTCCGACATTCCAGCCTTACGAACGTGGAGGTAGCCAAGGGAATGAGAGTACAAAGCACAAGACAAAATAGTGCTCAAACCGTATCATTTGTAAAAACCGACTCAAAGTGGAACATACCAAAAACCGTCACAAAAAATGTGATACAAGCGAATGAAATATCATATATTCAAAACATTAATATTATAAGTCACTACGTAAAATTATACGATAAACGAACCATGCGAACTATTATAAATTACGAGTTTTAGAAATTGTAAGAAATAAAACACAGCCGTGTTGCCGGCCGGTCAGAGGACCGGCGGCCGGTACCCCGGCTCGCGCATCATGCATAATACAAAAATCACAAAGGAAAGAGCAGTGTGTTCCAGGCCGGTCTGGAGGCCGGCGGCCGGTACCCCGGCGAGGAGCACCTTTACACAAAAATCCAACATTCACCACTGATGTGTTCCCAGCCGGTGGGCAGACCGGCGGCCGGTCACCCGGCTGGGAACCCCAGTTCAATCCGTGAGCTTTAATTCAAGTTCTATCATTTCTAATTCTCATAATTAACTTCTATCAATTATCAACAATCAACATTCATCATCAACAATCATCAACTAACAACAATCATTATCAATAACACAATTCCTAAGCTTTCTAATCGTATTCTAAATACGAATTCTAACATAAAAAGCATGTAAAACACGTAAATGATATCGAGTAACCCTTCACCGTTACCTTTACGCGTCTTTACTCCGCGTTAAGGTCTTCTCCAATCAAGAAGTAGTCTTTGTCGGGATCTTGGAGGTCACCACCTACAAATAGTTAAGAAAAGATGAATATACTTCACCTTGAGAAAGACGGAAAGTTTGAAAAGCGAGAAAGACGGTAATTTTATTACCAAAACGGATAGAGGAAGCTAAGAGGGGAAGAATAAGACGAACTTACGTGAATTTGAGCGAGAAACGAAAGAGTTATGACGATTCTAAGCTTGGAAAGATTATGGAAGTTATGATTTGGGGTTTTCTTAGGAAGGAAGAAAGTGTTGAGTTGTGTGAGGGAGTTAGGGTTTAGGAGGGAGTATATGTAGAGAGTGAGTGGAAAAAGTCAAGAAAAGTCAAAGACGACTTAAGACGGGATTTACTTGAAATCTCGCGTAAAATCCAAATACGAACTCGGAAATTCTAAATTCGACTCGGGAAATTAAATTCTAAATTAAAGCTAAATTTCGCTGAAAAGTATCCGTAAAATATTTTTACTATTAAAAATAGGGTACATTTGCAGGTGTTACACCAAGACTTATGCTCAAAGCTACTCCGCTAAGAGACTTCCCCAACTCTTTTGAGTTGCTATTGCTCAAGGCTACTCTGCCAAGAGACTTCCCCAACTCTTTCGAGTTGCTAGTTGCTCAAGATAACTCTATCTTAAGATTTGTTCTACTCGTTTGTTACAAGAATTATGTTTCTCAAAATGTTCACAAAATGAACGGTGGAGAAAACGATTAAGTACTAACACGAGATCATCCAACACAATACATGCTTTGTTGCAACGAATTAGCTCTTTGTAAAAGACTTAAGAAATATATTTTTCAAACCAATTAAGTATGAAATGTTAAATGATTTTTGCAAAGATAATTTACTCCATAAAACTCAAAGTCTTTTAAGCTTGAAAATATTTTGTTGTTACACACTTGTTCAAATGAAATAAGTGTGGTATTTATAATGTAAAGTAGAGTATACTACACACTAAAAATAACACACTACAATGAGGTACAAGTGTTAAAAAATATTAAAGAGTTGAAGCTTGAACAACAAATAAGAAGGTCAAGTAAGGCACAAGAAACCATGACCCCTTATGCAAGGAAAATGAATTGTTTGCACAAGGAATCTAGCTTACTAGTCACCTTAATTTTACAGCACACATTTAGACAAATAAGGGTAGTTTTTTCAACAAGAAAGAGCATAAATGGTAGTGACTAAATATAGAAAAAGTAAACAACCCATTTTTGGCAAGTGTCTTTTTGTGCAAGCTACCTCTTCTCCAAGACACACAAAGCTTTCTTTCATTTTATAAAGATCAAACCCTGAATTTTAGCAATGTAAAATGTTGATTAAAAGTTTGGAAAACTATTTTCAAGAGTTAAACATTTTCGAAATATTTAAGAGCCAGAAACCACTGTGACATGTCACTGTCAGTTTTGAAGTACTTAGCATGAATCGAGTTTAATGATCTCTTATACAACACTATGACTCCAACAATGACGATCTTCATCTCTTGATCTTCTTGTGCAACCTTGAACGATTAGTTGAGCTTCCATAGCTATAAGATTAAAACTTAAGAGGCACACATTATATTATCAATAAGATTAATTTGTCTTAAGGCATCATCAACAAATCTAATCTAGAAATGGTTTCAACAATTTCCCCCTTTGATGATGGCAAGACAAAAAAAATTGAATGTGTTCTTCCCCCTCAATCTATGGTCAAGGTTCACAAGTCTAAACATATCACAAGTCAAAACATGATCAAGATAAGACGCATACATGGTTAAGGTACTTTGGTCAAGTCTATACTAACTTAAGTAGAATTTCAAATCGCTAAGCTAACATATTTATGGTGAACGCAAGCCTAAGAGTCATTGAATCACACATGCACACAATTTTAACAACTTCCCCCTCTTGACATCATCAAGTAGGAAGAATAACATTCTAATGCAACAGAGTGACAAAGTTAGTTTACAAACCACATAGTTCAAGAGAATTAAACAAATACTACCAAATTCATGTAACAACATAACGATCATAAAGCCATGAGCAAAATAATATAAGGCTTGGTTAGGCAAACAGATAGGTTAAGAAGAGAGTTGAGCCGAGAGGTCTAGGACATGTCATCGTCCTCATCATCATATCCATTATCGGTTTTTCCCCGCTTTGGTAAGATCGGTAAGAATAGTCTTCGACTCCGTATTTTTCATCCGAACTTCCACTACCTCTTTGCTTTTCCCAACGTAACACTTCTCTTTTGACGGATTTTTGCTTTCGATTTGGTTTTCTCACCATCATTGAACAAATCTTCATTATCAAAAAGATCATTCTAACTCCTTGATTTGTTCCTCATTCAACTCGGTTTTTCACTTTCCTTTTCTTTTTCTCAATCTTTATTTCACCATTTTTTTCTCTTAACAATCTCCTTTTCTCCATCTCCTTTTTCGGTTACTGTTTCAGTTCCCTTCTCATTTTCCTCTTCGTTTTCTTCATCTCCAAAAAACTTTTTCAATTTCCTCAATTTCTTTCTCAATGTTCTCTACAACTTCATTGATAATCACACCACAACCTACATGTAGAGGGAGTCGTGGGCTTTGGTTTGAACGAATCCCGAATTTGTTTGACGGTTTTGAGTTGGGCTTTCTTGGGAGGCATTATTTCAAGTAGAAAGGTAAGTGTTATGGAAGGTATGAGGGAGGCTATATGTGAGACGGTTAAGGCATGAGGAAGGAGTAAAGGTGATGTGATATTTTGGTGAGTTGTTTTGTTGGCTCTATGCATGTCACATTATTACACAAAGGATAATACTTGTTAATTAACATTCAAACATGGTTAATAAAACACACTTAATCACATATGTACACATTAAAATGTATCAACCACTCTAATCAATCATTGAGGCAAATCGCCTACTCATAGAATTATGCGCAATTCAACAAACCAATTTCCAACCGAAGTTTTACGAATTGTTCTCTTTCAAGCGGTTTTGTAAAAATGTCGGCAATTTGATTTTCGGTTCTACAAAAGTTAAGACGGTGTTTTGTTTCTTTGAAGCCCATGAAATTAAACAAGGACCCAAGAAAGTTGCAATTCCGGACGTGCTCTTTCTATCAACGACGTTTTCGGCGTAATCCACATCCGAGTACCCTAATAGATCAAAAGGACAATGTGAGGGATACCATAGATACAATGTTTGCGTTCCAACTAAGTACCTAAGAATCCTTTTGACGGCCATGAAATGTGATTCTCTAGGACTAGCTTGGAAACGAGCACACAAACACACACTAAACAATATATCCGGACGACTTGCAGTTAAAAAAAGTAATGAACCTGTGACAACCCTCGCGAATGCGGAAAGATAAAACATACAAGCATGTGATAAGATATGCGGAAATACGGTATTTTAAAAACCTTTAAACATGCAAGTTATATAACACGAGGAGTGTCAAAATATTACAACTAAGTAAGGAAATACAACAACGAGACGGGGTCTCTTCAAATGTTAGCAAAGAAAGTGTTTAACAAAACTAGCTAATATCGTCTAGAGGTGTGAAAACTTCCAGGGACAACGCCCGCTAGCTCACACCCGAACCCCAAAAACATCATATCCAAAAAGGCATCCAAGCAAGCAACCTGTTCATTCATGAAAAACATGAACGCCACAGTCAGTGGGGAGTAACTCCGGGTTCTCCCAGCCATATCACCTTTAACGTACATATAAGGAAATACAAAAGTAGAGCATGCATATATAGATATACATGTGAGTTACGATAAGAAAAGATAGGCAATACAATATATAATGATAAGATCATGTGGAAATCAATTCCGAAACCATCATGTTATTCAAAGACTCGGGAAAGACACCCTTAGGCAACTATATACTCACTAGGGCTTACATCTCACCGTTAGCGGCATATACTTGATAAGATTGAGACTCGACAAACAAACCATACCAAGTCATTCAATGATCAATCATATAATCATTCATCCAACCATACTAATATATTGACGACATCTCTCACGGTAAATGAAACGCACTAGCATCGTGTACAATAGCAAGACAAGCCAATGGAAGTCCACAGGATAAGACGTTTCCCTGAACCGTATACGATAAGACGTTTCGTATACTCATGACCCAGACAAACCAATTCACGGGATAAGACGTTCACCTCCTAACAACGTCGTCATATCCCCACTAAACAAGCATACAAGCATCAAGGAGACACCCCATCGCTCCGACATTCCAGTCTAACGAGTATAAGGTGTAGCCGGGAAATGAGAGTTCAAAGCACATGATCATTAGTGCTCAATTCATAACATATGTAAAACCGACTCGAAAGAGGGATATATCGAAAACCGTCACGAAACATGTGATACAAGCGAATAGAATATCATATATCCAAAACATGAATATTATAAGTCGTTACGCAAAATTATACGATAAACGGATCATGCGAACTATTATAAATTACGAGTTTTAGAAATTATATGAAAAGAACACAGCCGTGTTCCAGGCCGGTCAGGAGGGAGGCGGCCGGTGGACCGGCTCAGAACACAGGGCAAAAACCAAAAATCATAGAAAACAGAGAAAAGAGGTCTGGGCCGGTCAGTGGACCGGCGGCCGGTCGACCGGCACAGAGCACCCTATACAAAAATTCCCAAAATTTCAATGATGTTACTGATGTGTTCCCAGCCGGGTTGCAGACCGGCGGCCGGTCGACCGGCCAGGAACCCCAGTTCATCCGTGAGCTTCCTTTGCATATTCAATCCATTTCAATTCTCAAAAATCAATTCCAATAATCATCAACAATCAATATACATCATTAACAATCATCATATAACAACATTCATTAATCATAGCATGATTTCTAAGCTTCTAATCGTATTCTAAATACGATTCCTAGCATATAAAGCATGTAAAACACGTAAATGATACCGAGTAACCCTTCACCGTTACCTTTATGCGCCTCTAATAGTCGTCAAGCTCCTCTTCTATAAGGAAATAGTCTTTGTCGGGATCTTGGAGGTCGCCACGTAAATTCTATCAAGTAACGAAGAAGTTACGACGAATCAAAGATCGATATTCAAAGAGGAAAAGTTTCTTAGGGAAGAAGGAAGGGTTTTGTGTTTGATTTGTGTTGAAATGAAAATATTAGGTTAAGGAAGGGAGTTGTGTGAGTTATGAAGGAAAAAGTCAAAGACGGTTTCAAAGTCAAGCAAATTCAAAGACGACTTAAAATTCAAGAAAAGTCAAAGACGACTTAAAATTCAAGAAAAAGTCAAAGACGACTTAAAATTCAAGAAAAGTCAAGACGACTTAAAATTCAAGAAAAGTCAAAGCGACTTAAAAGTCAAGAAAAGTCAAACTCGCCTTAAGACGGGATTTTCATGGAATCTCGCGGAAATTCCAAATACGAACTCGGAAATTTCTAAATTCGACTCGAAACATAAAATTCTAAATTAAAACTTAAATTTGCTGAAAAGATTTCGTAAAATATTTCTACTAGAAAAATAGGGTACATTTCCGGGTGTTACAATCACCCCACCTTTTAAAAAGTTTCGTCCTCGAAACTTGAGAATAGAAAATAAAAGTATCAAGGACAAGAATCGGGTTTACAAAATCAACACGAAAGCTTTTACAAGGGAAAACATTTATGAAATGATGTTTGTCTCGAAACGGTTTAAGGAAATTTTTCATAAGCGTGAAACTTTACTTACGGATCTCAAGAATGCTCGTCGCGAACGAGAACTCTAATTATCCAAAAAGCAAAGTCGAAATAGTGAAATCGAAAATCAAAACAGGTGTTAGTAAGTGTCAGACTAGTCACCAGACGTCTCCAATAACAAGCCCAAACAGCCAACTCAACACAAAATCCAAATATAAAAGGGAAAGAAATCTACTTTCTCCAAAAGAGGGTACACAAACCATCTTTAAACTATTTTAAAAAGATTAAATTAGGATTACGATATGGAGATTTGAAAGTTTTCTCAAGAATAGAATCAAAATAAGAAGACATTACACGAACTTAGAGCGAACTCGAACATCAAAATCACAAATCGTGATACTAAGAGATACATCCAAACGAGTAAAATGGACTAGAAAGGGGAAGGATTGAAAAGTAGTGGATTGAGTAAGGGTCAGATTGAGGGAAAAGAGAGGAATGAACAACATTACTATCTTCCATCTATGAAAAATTCAAATGTCGATCGCAACTCGACCTTACTAACCGCACAAGTAAACTAGTCCTCAAGAGAGTGCAAAAATTATCTTCAACATTGTAAATCATCAGATTCCTACTAAAATATTTCATAACCATAACCTTCGAGTAACAACTTCCAACTATTCAAATTCAATTAGAATCTTCTAAGGTTCATCAAAACTCTTACTAAAACTATCAACAAAAAATATTTATCTACGCAAACATGATCGCTAACAATCACCAAGTAAAAGAGACTTACCATGAAATCCTTTGATCCAATTTACTTCAAACTCATCATCCTACACTTACAAGGACTTTTTCATCCACAAAAGTCAAAACACAATTCCTCAAACAAAGAATGAGTACAAATTCCAAATCATACATATTGCCAAACACAAGGCGATACTTCAATTAATCAAATCATCTAGCCCATCAAAACTCAAAATGTATCGGTCTTTGCTTATGAAAATTTTCTTCGAGATTGGTCACCAAGTCCAAATTCCATAAAGTAAACATTCTTGCTAGGGTCCAACATATAAGGGTAATAAACTCTCAAGTAATCTTTAAAGCAACCACTATAATCCTTAACAACAACAACTATCATTACGATCTATTCGATCCTCAAGGTGATATTACAATATCAAGATTCAAAGTCTAACATCATCAAGAGAGGTTCAACCTACTTATCCTCAATTCTTTATAGTCAATTAAACATGAATCCAACTCCATAGGGTGGGTAAGTACCATACTTAGCGCATCATCAAAATACAACCACTAAACCTTACATTAGCTAAAGAGAAAACTACCTCACAAGAGATTATGGAAGACGGACATGATACTTATGAACACTAGGAGGCATCAAGCAAGAACTACGATCTGATGGAAAAGATGAAAGCGGAGAAGGAAAACGAAATTGATCTAAGGAAAAGAACCTACCCGTCACGATCTCCGGGTGAGCATTAGCTTCAGCTCGGCTGAGTACAAAGATGGATCCCTTAGCTTTGGCACCGGGTGCGGAATTCTGACGGTCGGGGCAATCACGAAAGCGGTGACCCGGCTTCTTGCAGAAAAAGCAAAACAGGGGCCTATCATAGCATCCAACTCCGGGATGAACGGGTCCCCTACAACCATCACACATTCGTCCTTGAGCTTGAGGGAAAGCATTGGGCCTAGGAGCCGCATTTGAGATAGCTTGAGGGAGAAAAGGAGCAAGTGATCTTGCATTGGAGTTTGAGGGAGCATTGAAACGCCTCTTGTTAGCATAGGCATTAGAAGAAGAAGGAGCGAGGGATCTTTTGTCATTGAAGTTTGACCTTGGATTGAAAGAGGGGGAAGGAGAGTGATTGTTCATCTTCGCTTCATCTCTAACGGCCTTCATTGAGTTCTCCGCCCAAAGGGCATCATCATACAACTCCCCGAAAGAAGTAGAGCTCCTCCTTACCTTACTTTGAAGAACGGCACTTAACTTGTTACGGTAGTAGAATGCACGGTCTTCATCATCACGAATAAGCCTCGAAGCGAAATGCGCAAGCTTATTAAACTCCGTAGTAAACTCTTGAGCGGATAGGTTCCCTTGCTTAAAGTCTATAAACTCCTTGAGCCTTTGCTGTTTAAGCTCTTTAGGATAAAATCTACCCTCCACAAGAGCTTTAAAGCAAGCCCAGTTAAAATCCTCTTCAAGAGTTGCGGTGGCACTTGTAATAGCCCACCAGTTGTCGGCTTCCCTCACCAGAAAGTGCTTTGCGATCCTAACCTTGTCCTCTTCTCGGACTTGGTATAGATCAAACTGCTTCTCCATTTCACGGAACCAACCGGATAACTCTGTAGGGTCCGGTTCTCCACCATAAGGTACAATTTTACTCCTTGCAATTTGCCCCGCCACCCAAGCATAGCCACCCTGATGGTTATCCTCCCTTCTAGGGGAAACTTGGTTGGCATGAGCTAAAGCTGCATCTTGCTGATTTTTCAGCACTTGAGCAAGAGCTTCCATCATAACGTTCTCAGCTAATCGCGGTCTAACCATCTTCATAAGAAACACAAACAAATTAAGTTACTCCTATCAATTAGCATAAACACAAAGACTACCAATTAAAGTCCTTAACTTCTACCCAACTCTCTCATTTATTATTTCAAGGTCAAGTAGTTTAAGTTAGGGTTCACGTGTCTGCGTCGGGAGCGATCAAAGCTCTGATACCAACTGTGACAACCCTCGCGAATGCGGAAAGATAAAACATACAAGCATGTGATAAGATATGCGGAAATACGGTATTTTAAAAACCTTTAAACATGCAAGTTATATAACACGAGGAGTGTCAAAATATTACAACTAAGTAAGGAAATACAACAAAGAGACGGGGTCTCTTAAAATGTTAGCAAAGAACAAGTGTTTAGCAAAACTAGCTAATATCGTCTAGAGGTGAAAACTTCCAGGGACAACGCCCGCTAGCTCACACCCGAACCCCAAAACATCATATCCAAAAAGGCATCCAAGCAAGCAACCTGTTCATTCATGAAAAACATGAACGCCACAGTCAGTGGGGAGTAACTCCGGGTTCTCCCAGCCATATCACCTTTAACGTACATATAAGGAAATACAAAAGTAGAGCATGCATATATAGATATACATGTGAGTTACGATAAGAAAAGATAGGCAATACAATATATAATGATAAGATCATGTGGAAATCAATTCCGAAACCATCATGTTATTCAAAGACTCGGGAAAGACACCCTTAGGCAACTATATACTCACTAGGGCTTACATCTCACCGTTAGCGGCATATACTTGATAAGATTGAGACTCGACAAACAAACCATACCAAGTCATTCAATGATCAATCATATAATCATTCATCCAACCATACCAATATATTGACGACATCTCTCACGGTAAATGAAACGAACTAGCATCGTGTACAATAGCAAGACAAGCCAATGGAAGTCCACAGGATAAGACGTTTCCTGAACCGTATACGATAAGACGTTTCGTATACTCATGACCCAGACAAACCAATTCACGGGATAAGACGGTTTCCCGGAATCATGTACGAAAGACGTTTGTACACACAAGACTCTAATCCTCTCGGTAGGACGACGATAATAATACGGTCCTAGTCTAAACCTGGCCAGACTCTCGGAATAAGACGTGTTCCGATTCGACATGTGGTAAGACGTTCCACATCCAAGACTCGGTCAATCATAGACGCCGAGTACCCAAATTCGGTAGATCAATTCACGAAAGAGGCGGAAAAGAGATCTATAGTCAAAAGTCAAGCTAGTACGCTAATCAATAACACCACCTCGCAAGTATACAACATTTGACGGCCGGGTCGATCAACGCATTGCGTTCACCTCCTAACAACGTCGTCATATCCCCACTAAACATGCATACAAGCATCAAGGATACACCCCATCGCTCCGACATTCCAGTCTAACGAGTATACGGTGTAGCCGGGAAATGAGAGTTCAAAGCACATGATCATTAGTGCTCAATTCATAACATATGTAAAACCGACTCGAAAGAGGGATATATCGAAAACCGTCACGAAACATGTGATACAAGCGAATAGAATATCATATATCCAAAACATGAATATTATAAGTCGTTACGCAAAATTATACGATAAACGGATCATGCGAACTATTATAAATTACGAGTTTTAGAAATTATATGAAAAGAACACAGCCGTGTTCCAGGCCGGTCAGGAGGGAGGCGGCCGGTGGACCGGCTCAGAACACAGGGCAAAAACCAAAAATCATAGAAAACAGAGAAAAGAGGTCTGGGCCGGTCAGTGGACCGGCGGCGGTCGACCGGCACAGAGCACCCTATACAAAAATTCCCAAAATTTCAATGATGTTACTGATGTGTTCCCAGCCGGGTTGCAGACCGGCGGCCGGTCGACCGGCCAGGAACCCCAGTTCATCCGTGAGCTTCCTTTGCATATTCAATCCATTTCAATTCTCAAAAATCAATTCCAATAATCATCAACAATCAATATACATCATTAACAATCATCATATAACAACATTCATTAATTATAGCATGATTTCTAAGCTTCTAATCGTATTCTAAATACGATTCCTAGCATATAAAACATGTAAAACACGTAAATGATACCGAGTAACCCTTCACCGTTACCTTTATGCGCCTCTAATAGTCGTCAAGCTCCTCTTCTATAAGGAAATAGTCTTTGTCGGGATCTTGGAGGTCGCCACGTAAATTCTATCAAGTAACGAAGAAGTTACGACGAATCAAAGATCGATATTCAAAGAGGAAAAGTTTCTTAGGGAAGAAGGAAGGGTTTTGTGTTTGATTTGTGTTGAAATGAAAATATTAGGTTAAGGAAGGGAGTTGTGTGAGTTATGAAGGAAAAAGTCAAAGACGGTTTCAAAGTCAAGCAAATTCAAAGACGACTTAAAATTCAAAAAAAGTCAAAGACGACTTAAAATTCAAGAAAAGTCAAAGACGACTTAAAATTCAAGAAAAGTCAAAGACGACTTAAAAGTCAAGAAAAGTCAAACTCGCCTTAAGACGGGATTTTCATGAAATCTCACAGAAATTCCAAATACGAACTCGGAAATTCTAAATTCGACTCGGAACATAAAATTATAAATTAAAACTTAAATTTGCTGAAAAGATTTCGTAAAATATTTCTACTAGAAAAATGGGGTACATTTCCGGGTGTTACAGAACCGATCATACCTCGATACATCGTTTCATCTACTTTCTTACCATTCTCATCTTTGTCAAGCTTAATGGATGATACCATAGGTGTTTAGTATGGTTTCGAGTTAGTCATTCCGAACTTACTTATCATCTCCTTTATGTACCTTTGTTGATGAATCATCACACCATCTTGAGTTTGCTTGATTTGTAGCCCGAGGAAGAAGCCAAGTTCTCCCACCATACTCATTTCAAACTCAGATTTCATTAGTTCCGAAAAGTATAAATAAAGAAGTTCATTAGTAGCACCAAAAATAATGTCATCCACATAAATCTGCACAATTAACAGTTCATTGCACTTAGACTTTATGAATAATGTCTTATGATAAGTGAATATTTGTATGGTTTTAACCCCCATTGTAGCTCGGTTTTGTATGTCATTTGTGCTTTGTTAAGCCACTTTATGAGCTAATATCGTCTTCTAGGCGAATTCCTGTGTTCTAACATGTTTTGTAGGGAAAGTGACGTTTCTACGCCCTTTTTCTATATTCCCGAGCATTTGCCTAGAACCCGACGATTTGAAGAAGCAAGCTTGACCAAGTGAAAGGCATTTCAAGAAGGTTCACTAATTTGAAAGAGAGAAGAAGCAAAGACGGTTTCGTAGTTGTCGGAAGATTAATCATTTAGGAGGAAGAAATCATCGCTTTACATCAAACCCTATCAACAAACCCGACTCAAGAGGTCAAGGGGGATGTTGGAAGTCAAGTCAAAGCAAAAGGAGATGAAGCGTTAGTCAAAAGCTTCCAGAAGACAAAATACCCGATCGGGTTTGTGTGTACCCGATAGGGTTTATGTGCTGCTTCGAGAAAACGGCGTTTTCTTCCTACTTTTGTCCTATGTGTTTAATGCCCGACCTCTTCTCCACGAAACCCTAATACTATAAATAGATGCTCTAGCCCTCATATCATATCATCCATCTCTTTATACTTCTCTTATCTTCTCTTCTTACATTTCCTCTTTAGATTAGGAGGAAGGGGGAATTAGTCTCTCTTCTCTCATTTTCTTCTTCTTTAGTCTTTAGTTCTTAGTTTATTTCTCTCCCTTAGTTTAGATTAATAAGGATTTCATCCTTGTAATCTCCTTTGTGTGATTCAAGCGTTGCAATTCAAGGATCGTTTATTATATGCAGGGATTTTCTATTATTGTTATCATTGTCGTCATATAGGTATTTCTGTTTTATCCCTTGTTTAAAGTTCTTATTGTTTTCCATTTGATTGTTATTCGCTTTACATATTGTCTTAGATTCATTTTAGTACCATTATAATCGTTGTTTCGTTTCCTAGATTATCAATTAGCGTCGTTATTATCGCCATATAAAAAGTCAAAACCAAATAAACATGTCTATCCTAGTTTTCATTGTTAATATCATTTTAGACATAGATATCATAATGAGTGAGTAGTCATCCTTTCTAGGGTGTAGGGTAGCCATGTTAGATTGATTAAAAGATGTTAATTGGATAAAGGAATTGTGCCTTTAAAACATTTTGTCTATGCATGTTTGGATTGTAACGATAGTTAACGATTTTTAGCTAAAATCATTTAACTAGTATGGAATTCTTTTCCAAGGTAGATATACAGGAATTGAATAGACAAAGCGTGACGTAGTGGATTAAGACCTAGTAAATCGCACTAAAAGCCTGCTAGACCATCTGATCTATGATTGTAATGAACACGCCATTCTTACGAACGCTCAATGAATTATTTGCATATCCTAAATCAAATTTCATCAATATATCAATCTACATGCGTGAACCTACTTCCCTAGATGCTTTTCCTTACTTGCTTTACTATTTTTATTTTGTTTTTATTTATGCTTTATATTAGCTTAGATATCAAAAATCTCAAAACCCAGAAATCATTAGATAGAACCCAATTGCGAGACACTTCACATTCTATAGGAAACACCATCTCCCTGAGGATCGACCCCTACTTCCCTAATTACATTAAATTGTTATTAGCCTAGTCTGGGTAATTTATCTTTGTATTGGGCTCGCGACAGGCCCGATCAAATTTTGGCGCCGTTGCCGGGGAGCATGGTTTAGTTCTCCTTTTTCTTGTGATTTTTATCGCAATTAGTTTTATCTAGTCTTTAGGAACCCAAAATCCTTTAGACCTCTCTTGATTTTTCATCCTAGCTTTTCAATCTTATGCCCAGATTTTCTAGACTAGGGACCCCTATCTCTTTAGACCCCGACCTAGAAAGAACTCCGCGTAGGATACAAGAGCTATTCAACGAAATCTCAAAAGCTTCTGATACTTTAAGTTTAGATCGTATTCGTGAGAAATACTCGGATATTATATCTACTCTTGAAGGAGAAGAAGATCCATTCTCATCTCCATTCACAAAAAACCACTCAATCTTCATTCCATCTTCACCTTCACATTCGGTAATGGTTCGACTTTCAGACCATTCCAAACCCACCGCAGAAACACTTCCAAGGGGTATCGCTACACCCCAAATCGAAGCCCAAAACTTTGAAATCAAACCATCCTTCATTAACCTTATAGAAAGAAGCCAATTTAGTGGCAATGCCACAGAAGATCCCAACCTTCACATCCAAAACTTCTGTGACTATTGCTCCACTATTAGACAGAATGGAGTCACCCAAGAGCAAATTAGAGAGATGCTCTTCTCATTTTCTTTGAAGGGTAAGGCAAAGTTGTGGATTCGTAGCCTTGATAAGGTTACTTTAGGTATCACCGATTGGGAGAGCTTAGCTCTTGCCTTCTACCAAAAGTACTTCCCCCCCAGAGAAGACCGCTTTGTTGAGAAGTCAAATCACTGGTTTCCAACAAGGGGATAATGAGAGCCTATATGAAGCCTGGGAGAGGTACAAGGACTTACAAAGAGAATGTCCTCGTCATGGGTTAGATTCATGGCTCCTTGCCATCACATTCTATAATGGGTGTTATATAGAGTCCCGTCGTATCCTGGATTCAGCTAACAATGGAAGATTTGATCAAATCAATGTTGAAAATGCTCACAATACCATTGAATCCACGACAATTCACGATTCTCAATATAGAAATTCCCGCTCCATACCATCGAAATCTAAGCAAGAAGACCCCGCTTTAACACTTTTACAAGCCCAAGTAGCCCTTCTCACACAAAAGCTAGAACAACTCCAATCCTTTACATTTCAACAGAGTGACAATGGTGTAAGTAAACTTGAAGCCATAATTTTGCAATTAGCTCAAAGGCAAGACTGTAACACCCTCAAATTTGCGGAAAGAAAAAAAATTATTTAAATACATAAAAGATACGAATATATAACGAAGGTGTCATTACATAATAAAAAGGTTCGTTACAAAACGAAATAATATTCTACAAAATAAATATACAAGACGGGAGACATATCTCCCGTATAAATACGGAAATAAACTAGTGTATAATAATATACAAACTATGAACCGAATATAGGTCCAAGGTAAAACTTCACTCGCTAGCTCGTCCATGGACCCCAAATATGCAACACCACCTGTTCGACCGCATTAAATATAAACACGGAAGCCACAGTCAGTGGGGAGTAACTCCGAGTTCTCCCAGCCACGAAATGTCGAGTTTAATGAAACATGAAAAACATAAAAGCAATGTATATAGAAAATACAAAACCTTAACATATATGATATGGTTTTCATGTTATGAAACAGTTAACTAACATATAACCTATCATATGAAAGCTATCATGTGAATCCGATAATAAAATATAACTCGAGGTAGGTAAGCTGGTATGCTGGCTCAGCGGTTACCATGTAACATGGCCCTGATACACTCAAACCCTAATCAACACGTAATCATGTGAATCAGTTAACAATCGTTAATCCAAACTCTATCAATCCTAGCCGGCTTGCATCTCACCTTCTAGAACTCATAGAATCATACATACATGAAAGACCAATACTTCTACAAACAGGCATAAGTTCTTAGGACCGTCAATAGTCGACTTCTGTAACTCGAGGCTATACCACAAGGTAGGAAAACATCCTAGTCCTAGACTGATCAGACCTAGCGACAACAGCTATTCCGTTCCCCGTCCCATGACATAACCGTCTATGAGAAACTCTACTAGGCGACCCCCTAAGCAGAGATGGCTAGTACTTAAGCTGGCTCCAGTCCCAAAATGGATAAGGCAGCCATGCCCCGACTTGGATCTAAACCCACCAAGCCGGGACACAAAAGCTATCAAGCAGTGAACTATATACTCGTTAAAGACAGTACGGACCTATCAATGTCATGGTCCAAGATACTCATTTAGAATTACAATGGCCGAACCAAACTAATATCTTAACTCAGAGGTTACCTTTAAAACATGGCCAAGATACGACTTAACATGCCATATAATCGTAATTCTCTATGGGTACTTAGTCAACACGACACCAACCATATAAACAAACAGTCACGGAACACATCCTATCATGTGACTAATTGCATATAAATAATAATCAATTATCATATCGCCTCATATCTACTAAGGCTAATTCAGTAATTAAATACAACTTTACTTGAAGACAAATCCCCGACCCGAGTCCCGCGACGGGTCATCAGTCAAATCGGGGCTGCCTAGATCTTAGTTTGACCAAACCCGTTGGATCAAACCGGCTAGAAGCAGAGTCTTTATCACATAGACATAAAATCAACATATTCATTACATGTTATTTTATTACTACTTCTAACATGGGAATTATCATATTATACCCAAAACCCGCTTGACTTAAATGATTTCAACGTAAACTAATCTCGTATTATAATTTCTAACATGTGAGAAATAATAATTTTATGAAAACCTTTTTAATTAAATATTTTACTTATTAAGATTTCCCACTTGCTAAATATTACAAAACACGATAAAAATAACGATAACTCACAAACCGACACGAGTCCCAAGGTGGGACCCACGGGCTGAATTGGGCCGGACCCAATATGGGCCTGGATGGGCCCACGGGCTGTTTTGGCTTCAAAAAGGCTGTTTTGCTTTAATTTTTCTAAAACCGTTTTCTAATAATTTCCCGCATGCTTAACATAATTAAAACCCGTCAAAACAACAACCAATCAATCATACATCGACACAACCCAAAGACCAAAACCCGGACCCACCTTGACCAACCCAGACCGGGTCTGAACCGGCCTGGACCGGTCCGGTTTGGACCCGGTTCAGTCCCCTTTCTCGGTTCCATCATCAAACACCCAAATCAATTCCAAACTTGTTTTTAATCATCCAACAACCATTTTAACAATCTTCCACACAAAATCATAACTTATTAAAATCATCAAAATTTATCAAGAACAACAAACTTGTTAAAATTTCCTAAACAACTTAAAAATCATAACTTAGTAAGAATCATTAAAATTCTTCAAGAACATTAAATCAACATAAAAATTTCCTACAACTTAAAAATCATAACTTAGTAAGAATCATTAAAATTCTTCAAGAACATTAAATCAACATAAAAATTTCCTACAACTTAAAAAATCATAACTTAGTAAGAATCATAAAAATTCTTCAAGAACATTAAATCAACATAAAAATTTACTACAACTTAAAAAAATCATAACTTAGTAAGAATCATAAAAATTCTTCAAGAACATTAAATCAACATAAAAATTTACTACAACTTAAAAAAATCATCAAGAACACTAAATCATCATAAAAATTCATACAACATAAAATCATCAAAATCATCAAACATCACAAAAATTCCATACAACATAAAAATCATAAAACAACATAATAATTACTACTTAACATATTACTAGCTAAAAATCCATAAATCATAAAACATGAACCAAAAATATAAAGATGAACCAAAATCCAAATAAATAAAACTAAAGACTATATTACTAACTCAAATCATAAATACTATAACATGAGCCAAAACTAAAGACTACAAAAAAACAAAACTAAGGCTATGTGACATTAATTCGTCGAGTAAATCGGAAATGTTACCTTAGCTAGCAAAATCCACTTAGCACAAAATATAAGAAAATATAAATCAGAAAACCCTTCTACTAGTCTTCACCCAAAATATAAGAGTCCCCAAATTCGTCTTCAAACTCTTCCCCTATAAGAAATAACAAGAAAAACAATTATTAGAACTTAAACTAAATTTTCCATAATTAAATGTTGAAAACGATCTTGACGGAATTGAAAATAAACCGTACTAGAAGATGGAGAGCGAAGAGGAGATCCTAGAAATATAAATTAAGAAGGATTTAATTAAGAAATGAAGGATTTATGGAGGTTTTGCTCAAGAACGATGAAGAACATAAGATGAACAACGAAGAACACGAAGAACGATTTAATAAAGTGATGTTTTGATCTTATTTTGATTTGTTGTAAAATGAAAAGTGGTTTGTGAGTCATATGGGAGTGTGGGAGCCGTGTAATTATAGACACATAAAGGTGTCGAGTTTTGAAATTGTTGTTCCGTAATTGACTCGCGTTTAATAATTGTTTTACGGTAAACGATTAAATATAATTTACGATAAAGTTAATATCAAGATATTATGAGATTAAAATGTAAAATAATGAAAATATCAAGGCTTAAGAGTGGGTAAGTGTGCCGTGTAGAATTGTGATTGTCGGGTCTGATTTCGAGCGTTTTGCGTAATTTTCGTTAATTGATCGATAAAGCGCATAGTGATCTAGATATTATGATATTGTAATCAAAAGTAATCAAAATATCAAGGCTATTAGAGGACTTTAAGGAGCCGTGTGGTTTGAGGTGATTCGGGTCTGTTTTTGCTCGATTTTCGTAATCTCCGTTGACGGATCGATAAAGTAACAAATATCTAAGATATTTGTATTATTTTAATCGAATCAATTAAAATATCCAATCGTGAGTGGAAAACGATGACATGGCCTCGTGACTCATGCCAAAGTCGAGTTTTGATTTTGTTGCGCGCTTTACGATGCGTCGTGAATAGTTAAATGACGATTGGTTAAAAACCGTAAAAGTTATTCTTTAAATTCCAAATAAATTCTAAATAATTTTATTAAATTATGACAAATCTTAATAAATTGAAATAAAAATAAATCAAAAATAATATTTTTTTAAATAAAATTTCGGTCTTCAAAATCGCAAGCCGAGTCGGGAAAAGTCAACGGAAGTCAAAATCGACTAAAAAGTCGGGAAAAGTCAAAAATGACTTAAAAGTTCAGAAAAGTTTAAGACGACTTTAAAAGTCAAGAAAAGTAAATGACGACTTTAAAAAAATCAAGAAAAAGTCAAAGACGATTTAAAAGTCAAGAAAAGTCAAAGACGACCAAAAACGGTCTTTTCATGAAATCTCTCAAAAATTCCAAATACGAACGCGGAATTTCAAAATACGACTCGGAACAAACATTCCTATATTCAAAACTTAAGTTCTACTGAAAGTGCCATAATCTTATTGCTTAAAAGCAAATTGGTACTTTTCGGGTTTTTAACAAATTTGGGAAAAAGTATTCATGTTGGCCTGTAATTCTCACTCCTTACAATCTACCACCATGGTTGTGCATGAAAAAACCATTCATGTTCCTTTCATTGATTGTTCCGGGGCCGGATAATCCTAAAAGTCACATAGATGTCTTCTTACAACCTCTTATCGAAGAGTTGAAAGAGTTGTGGGAGGGTGGTGTACCCGCTTTCGATGTGTCCAAGAAACAAAATTTTCAACTCAAAGCCGCTCTTTTATGGACAATCAATGACTTTCCAGCTTACGGCATGCTTTCCGGTTGGGCCACGGACGGCTTCCTTGCATGTCCTTATTGTATGGAAGAATCAAAGGCATTTTATCTTCCTATGGGTCATAAGGTGTCTTGGTTTGATTGTCACCGACCATTCTTATCGCCTAACCACGGATTTCGGTATAACAAAACCTCATTTCTCAAGAATATATTACAAAAAAATGACACCCCTCCTCTATTCCTAGACGGTTTTGAAATTTGGGAGAAGATTCGTGATTATCCTACAAGTATTGAGCTCACAAAGAGTGAATTGAACAAGTTTAAAGCCAATAAATTAGGTTGGTGTAAGAGAAGTATATTCTGGGATTTGCCTTATTGGAAACATTTGTTAATACGACACAATTTGGATGTTATGCATATTGAAAAGAACTTCTTTGAGCAATTGATTCATACGGTCATGACTAATAAGAATAAAACTTGCGACAATGAAAAATCAAGGGAAGACGTTAAACTATTATGCAAAAGACCACACTTACACATTAAGGAAAATGGAGTTAAGCCAAAAGCCCCATTTGCACTTGATAAGGCTAAAAAAAAGTGTTATGTGAGTGGATTTGTAACTTGAGGTTTCCAAATGGGTATGCATCCGACTTGAGTAGGTGTGTTGATCGACATGATCATATCCTTCATGGGTTGAAGAGTCATGATTGTCACGTTTTCATGGAAAGATTACTACCTGTGGCTTTGAAGCACTTATTGCCGAAAGATGTGTGGAGTGCAATAACTGAAATAAGTCTATTCTTTCGTGATTTGTGTGCCCCGACCCTCAAACTTTAAAACATTGAAAATCTAGAGAGCAACATTGCCGAAATACTTTGCAAGTTGGAGAAAGTATTTCCGCCATCATTTTTCAACTCAATGGAACACTTACCTATACATTTGCCTTATGAAGCAAGGGTTGGAGGGCCAGTACAATATTGGTGGATGTATCCTTTTGAGAGGTAAATTACATACGTACTTATTCAAATGTAATAAAAAATTAAATAAAATATTTTGAATATTCAACTAACATTATTATACAATGTAGGTTTTTAAATCACTTGAAACAAAAAGTTGGTAATAAAGCAAGAGTCGAATGGTCTATCTGCAACGCTTTCTTAGTGGAAGAAATATCAAATTTTTGTTCCCAATATTTTGAAGACCATATAGACACAAAGGGTAAGGATTTAGATTTTGGAACAAAAGATGAAACGGAGTCTTCCTTACCTGAGCTATTCCAAAAACATGGAGCTCAACCATTGACAAAAGGAAAAATACGATATTTGGATGGAGATGAATATGAACGTGCTCATCTTTACGCCTTATCGAATTGTGAACGATTAGAAAAATATGAGAGGTATGTGAGTTTTTTACACTTTGGCAATAAAATAATTAAAGTGGTAGATTATTCATATTATAATAAAAATTGTTAAATGATAGGTTATTCGAAGCTTTCATCCGTGAGCAACATCCAAATATTGATATAGATGAGGTTTGGACTTCATACGAAAAGCTATACCCAAATTGGTTTAAAGAACATGTAAGTTTCATTTACAAACATTAAACAAATAAATATATACAACATAACCTTAAGTCAATATATATGGGTAGTTAATAAGACTAATTTTAAACTAGGTACTTCAAGAAGATATCAAGGATGATTTGTTGGTGGCCATGTCAAGGGGTCCTTGTAAAGAAGTACAATCTTGGCAGAAATATTCGATAAATGGCTTTAATTTTCACACAATGAAATATGGGAAAAATAAAGCAAGTATGAATTATGGTGTTTGTGTTAACGGTGTTGGTGGAGATGACTATAATGGTACCCTAGAAGAGATTATTGAGTTGAGGTATTGTGGTGACAAAATGGCGTATAATGCAATCTTGTTTAAATGTTGTTGGATGGATAATTCTTCAATCGGCACAATTGTACATGACACGTATAAACTTGTTGAAGTAAATCATAAGAGAAAGTATTTAAAATACGACCCTTTTGTGCTTGCACATCAAGTTAATCAAGTTTATTACACTTCTTATCCAAACACAAAGAAAGATAGAGATAATTGGTGGGCGGTGTTTAAAAGTAAAGCGAGATCACAATTTGATGCACCGGTTGACACAACCGTCTTTCAAGAAGAAATGACGACACCTCTTAATTTATCTTCCATTGTGGAAGATAAGGTTTTATTGAAGGAGATGATGAGGAAGAAGATGAGGTGGTGGAGGTTCGTAGATTTGGAAGAGGAAATGAAGACTTATATGAAGTTGATTTTATAAATGATGACGAAGATGATGATGAAGATGAAGATGAGGAGGAGAAGAAGGAGGAGGAGGAGGAGGAGGAGGAGGAGGAGGAGGAAGATGAAGATGAAGATGACGATGAAGATGAAGATGACGATGAGTAAAAGACTAGTTGTGTAATATTAAGTATATGTTATGTAATAAGTACAATATAATTAGTAATGGTTTATGTGTCATCAATTATCAAACTCCTTTGTTTATTTGACAACAATGTTTAATTGCTAACATTAACTTGTGTATATTTAGTTTTGTTTAAGATGTCAGGAGATCATGGACGGGGACGGGGACGAGGACGAGGACGAGAACGAGGACGAGGACGAGAACGAGGACGAGGACGAGAACAAGGTATAGTATTTAGGGACTCGGTGATAGAAGAGGGGGAGACGAGCGACGAAGAGAACAACAATGAGCAGGGGCAGACATCAAACGAAAGTACAACCCCTGCGACATCAAAAGAGTTACCTATTGATATAGAGCCGGGATTATTATGGTACAATTTCTTATTTATAATTTCTGTTCTAATAAATTACACGTATAAACATGTTACATATCATTTTCTAATATAAATATTGATATAGGTTTGACGATAGCCAAGTGGTCCGAAGAGTTCGCCGGTCTTTCACTACGATGTCCCTTACTTGAGCTGGAAAGAGGCTCCAAAAAGTAAAAGGGATGCGTGGTTTGCTAATTTTCGGGTATTTATATATATAAACTTTTACTTTATTAATTTATATGTGTGTTTGTTTTTATAAGTGTTGTTGTTTTTATGTGTAGAAATTGTGCAATTGGGATCCTAAGCATGAGGATGAGTGTAGGAAGCAATACAATGAGACGTGTAGAAAGCGTTTAAAAGACGCCATGTATGATGCCGACCAGATGATAAGAGGTAAGAATCCGGTTGGCCCGGGTTGGATGCTTCCTAATGTTTTCAAAGAATTAATCGAGAAGCGGAAGAATAAGGCGTTTATCAAGAGATCGAAACAAGCTTCCATCAACAAGAAAGGCGGCGAAGAGGGCCCTACTACACATCACTACGGGTCAATCAAAGCTGTTAAACATGCTGCTAAGATGGTAAATAATTTGAACTTATTTAAGTATTTGAAGTTGATAATTTACTTTGTTAGTGTAATGTTAGTATAAAGTTAGTATTTGTAATTTGAAGTTAATGTTTGATTTGGTTTTATTAAAGGCGCAAGATAAGGGGGGTATAGCCCCTAATGCAGTGGAGCTATTTCTTGATAGCCATATGAAAATGGTTGATGGTGAGGAGCAATGGAGTCATCCAACTGCCCGAGCTAGATATGTAAGTATTACTACATTCGAAATTTCATTTTTACATTTGTGTTAGGACTTCCGATAGACGCTTTTTTATTTTCTAAGGACGATAGATGAGTTATTTACAACTTTCTTTTTGACAATGTAGCAAAATTTTCAAAGGATGATAGCAGAGCTTACGGAGCAAGGACTTCCGATTGACGTTAACAAGGTTTGGTACGATTCGGTGGATGGATACAAGAAGGGCCAAGTCTTTGGTTTAGGGACCGCCGCCTCACTATATTACACTCCCCCGGCGTCATCATCGACAGGTAAATCTTCCGCCTCCCAACAATATATCCCGGGTGTTCTAACTCAATCAATTGAAGCACGTGAGAGGGAAGCCGAAGAGTTTAGGAAGTATAGAGAGGAGATGCAACAAAGGGATGAACTTTACATGAAAAATCAAGAAGAACTAAGGCAACAAATCACGGCAAGTCAAGCCGCTAGTATGCGTGAACGGGAAGACACAAGGCGCCAAATTGAGGCCTTAGCCAAACTGCTTGAATCCCAAACCCAATACCGATGCAACAATAACATATTTGATTTACCTTATAACCCAAATAACGATAATAACTCCGGTGGAGGCGGACATGGTTTTCAAGTGTAAGTTAGTTGGTTGTGTAAGACATGGTTACTTGTAATGTAAACTTTAGTAATTTGTTGTATAAGACATGGTTACGGTAGATGTAAGACATGTAGCATTATGGTTATCTTCGTTTGTTGAAACTTTAGTAGTTTGTAATGTAAACTTTAGTAGTTGTAAGACTTGTAATGTAAACTTTAGTAGTTTGTTGAAATTTTCTAATTTGAAAGACGGTTTCTGGTTTCAAAAAATTGTGTACGAATGCATTTGTATATATTTTGAAAAATTTGCAGGAAATATAGCAAATGGGGGAAAATAAGAAGCAAAATCACCCAAATCGTTCACATGAAAGCTGGACGAGTTCTTCCAGTCGGTAATAGTTCTTCCCAATATTTATGTTGTTGATTCTATATCTAAATTTTGCTATTTTGATACAAGTTGTGATTCTCACCTCCCTTTTTATTGCACTTAGGACATGAGAAGAAGGACAAGGCAAAGCAAGCATAGTCAAATAGAGTTAATGAACTCACATTTGGAGATTTACAATTCATAAAAGTGTAATACCCGTAAAATCCGTCAATAAAAAAAAAAAGAAAAAAAAATTAAGACTAATTATAATAAAGTGTTTTAAGAGGCTAAAACCAATAAGAGATAAAATGGAAATTTAGTAACGATACTGACACGCGTCGTTTTGATGTGTCAAACGATATTTATAACCAGACTTAGCACGGTGGCAAGTCAAGGTTGGTCCACAGGGACGGTGGGTATTCGATATGCAAAGTCTAGACTACCAATGCTTAAGGGGTGTCACGATATAGAAGTGGATTTGAAACTAATCTAAGAACATTGAGTAAATGCAAATAAGTAGGAAAGTAAGACAAAACTAAGATAATAAAAAAACAAGCAATAAAAGGAAAGTCTAGGATCGGTGGGTTCATGATCGTGCTTGTCGCGAGCCCGATACAAAGATAAATTACCCAGACTAGGCTAATAACAAATTAATGTAATTAGGGAAGTAGGGGTCGATCCTCAGGGAGATGGTGTTTCCTATAAGATGTGAAATGTCTCGCAATTGGGTTTTATCTAACGAGTTTCTGGGTTTTGGGATTTTGATATCTAAACTAGTATAAAGTATAAATGAAAACAAAATAAAACAAATGACAAAAATAAAGCAAGTGATGAAAAGCATCTAGGGAAGTAGGTTCACACATGTAGATTGACATATTGATGAAATTGGATTTAGGATATGCAAATAATTCAATGTGAGTTCGTAAGAATGATGTGTTCATTACAATCATAAATCAGATGGTCTAGCAGGCTTTTAGGCGATTTACTAGGTCTTAATCCACCATGTCATGCTTTGTCTATTCAATTCACGCATCTCTACCTTGGAAAAGAATTCCATTTTAGTCGATGATTTTCGGCCAGAAGTCGTTAACTATCGTTACAATCCAAACATGCATAGACACAACGTTTTAAAGGCACAATTTCTTTTATCCAATTATCATCTTTTAATCAATCCAACATGGCTACCCTACACCCTAGAAAGGTGACTACTCACTCATGATAGTGTCTAAATCTAAGATGATATTAACAATGAAAACTAGGATAGACATGTTTATTTGATTTTGACTCTTTATATGGCGATAATAACGACGCTAATTGATAATCTAAGAAATGAAATTACAATTATAACGATACTAAATGAATCTAAGATAATATGTAAAGAGAATAACAATCAAATGGAAAACAATAAAGACATTTAAACGAAAGATAAAGTAGGAATACCTATATGACGATCAATGACGATAATGATAACAATAATAGAAAATCCTTGCACATAATAAACGATCCACCAATTACAACGCTTGAATCACACAAAGGAGATTACAAGGATGAAATTCTTATTGATCTAAGTTAATGTTTTGATATGGAAAGGACAGAAATAAACTAAGAACTAAAGACTAAAGAAGAAGAAAATGAGAGAAGGGAGGCTAGTTCCCTCTCCTCCTAATCTAAGGAGAAATGTAAGAAGAGAAGAGAAGAGAAGTATGAAGAGGTGTTGTGTGTGGATGCCTTTGAGAATAGGGGCTGGAGCATCTATATATAACATTAGGGTTTTCTGGAGAAGGGGTCGAGCATTAAACATACAAGACAAAAATAGGAAGTTGAAGCATCATGCTCGAAGCAGCACACTTACCCGATCGGGTACACCACTTACCCGATCGGGTAAGTTGTATTCCAGGTCCTTTGACTGTCGTTTCATCTTCTTTTGCTTTGACTTGACTTCCATCATCCCCCTTGACCTCTTCAATCGGGTTTGTTGATAGGGTTTGATGTAAAGCGATGAATTCTTCCGCCTAATTGATTGATCTTCCGACAACTACGAAACTGTCTTAGCTTCTTCTCTCTTTCGAATTAGTGAACCTTCTTGAAATGCCTTTCACTTGGTCAAGCTTGCTTCTCTTTCAATCGTGTGGTTCTAGGCAAATGCTCGGGAATATAGAAAAGGACGTAGAAACTTCACTTCCCTACAAACAGGTTAGAACACAGGAATTCACCTAGAAGATGATATTAGCTCATAAAACGGCTTAACAAAGCACAAATGACATACAAAACCGAGCTAAATTGGGGGTTAAAATCATACAAATATTCACTTATCAGTTCAAATGGGTAATTTGGGTTCTAGTGAGTCAGGTTCATAGTTAATGGGTAGTCAAACTTGGGCGCGGTGGATTGAGGCTCTCGATCTTACAATCCCTCCCATATACCGAACCAAGCTAGGTCTCGCGTACACAAGGTCGATATACCAACTATATGCAAATCCTAACATATTCTGAGGCTATCGATCTTACGGAAATGTATAATAAACATGAATCATGCAAGTTTGTCAAGCAAGTATTTCATCAAACATGTGGTATGCATAAGTTGGAAGAAAGACAATTAATCAACAAATCAACCCAACAAACAAATATTAACCCTCATTAAAACCCATTATCCCCCACTTACCCTAGATTAATCACTACTCACTACTTAACATGAGGAATATGGAAGAATAAGATATAAAACTAAGACAAGACATAATGATAAGAAGGAAACAAAACATGTAATGAAATGACAAGATTAACAAGTATATGAAAAGGGATTAAGAAGATATACCAACTAATTAAGGCAAAAGATGAACAATAAAAGAGGAAATCTTGAATAAAGGAGAAGACTTTGTCACCAATCTTCAAGTACAAAACCAAGAAATCCAATTACATGACTAGATCTAAAACTAATTAAAGAGTAATTGAGAAAAGATTAAACTAATTAGGAGGACTAATCTAATCTAATCTAACTAATTTTGAGTCTAGGGTTTCGTGCCCTCTAATTACACAAAAGGATCTATTTATAGGTTTACAAATGGAGGAAAGATGGGCTTCGAAAGACTTCATGGACTGGCAAGGTCACGACCGTGAAACACCTTTCACGGTCGTGAGATATGTGCACTAATGTGGCAGAGACTTTTTACGATCAAGTCACGACCGTGAAATGACTTTCACGACCGTGACTTCACTTTCACGACCGTGAAATGAGTTTCACGACCGCGAGCTGAGTTTCACGACCGCGAGCTGTTTCACGACCGCGAGCTGAGTTTCACGACCGTGAGCTGTGTTTCACGACCATGAACTGTGTTGCTCGAAAATCATCATTCTTTGGAAGGAATCTCACGACCGTGAGATGTACTTCACGCCCGTGAAAGGTCTTTCCTCCTTTGTTCCCTTGATATAACTTTGTCAACTTCTCACGGTTTAGGTCGCCTTGACTCGGGATGACTCGGGTACGCCAAGTAGGGCCCCCAATGGTATGTGGGGTCCCCTAGGACATGCCGTGGGCCCTCAGTGTGATGTACCTTCTCTTTTGTCGATCAAAATTGGGTAGAACTCGCCCCAAATGACGGTTTACCTACAAAAATACGATAAAAGCGAGAAATATGCTAGAAGAAGGTAAAACACATAGAAACGCTCTTAGGGAGCGTTAAAGGCAAGCAAAACGAGCCAAAAAGGGGTGGAAAAGTAGGGTGAAATGACACTATATCAAATCTCCCCAAACCAAACCCTTACTCGTCCCGAGTAAGGATGAACAAAGTCACGACCCTTATTTAACTATGCAAAAAATCTAACCGATACAAGGCAATTAACGGGCCTTGCTCCGTCCCTTCAACTCACAACAAGGTATTTATGAGGTAGGATATCTTCTTGCAAGGCAAGTGGGGTCTTGCCAAAACTCCGATGGATATTAGGCAATAAAGCACACAAAACATATGAGAATGCATCTACAAAAGCAAGTGGCAACATGCCTTATCCATGTGCCGGGATTCATCTAAAATGGAAAAATTTCAAGCATGCAAATTCCTATGTACTTACTAGTTTTACAAAGAACTAGGCCTAGAAAGATAGAAATGAATCACCTCTTTATTGTGTAAAATTAGTACATTCGTTCACGTTCACTAGAAAGCTTTGTCAAGGGTGATAAGGCGGGATGGAAAGTGAGGGCCCCATGGTATTAGAAGACACTGTAGGATCGAAATTCCGCCTCTCACCTAAGTGAAAAGAAGGGTCGTCCCCTCTTAGCCAAGTAACGTAGGAGTAATCATAAAAAAGGTAAGGAAACGAGATGTTTGAGTTCTTATTTGATTTCTTTTTCTTTTTGGAGTTTTTTTTTTCTTCTTTTTGTTTTGATTTCTAGCTTGACTTGGGTGCCTTTTGAGAGCAAGGTAGTCTAGCGAAAGGTGTGCGGCGGAGACCAATAATAGGCAAATCCTTGCCGAAGCAACATTGAGAGCGACCCCATATGTAGTGAGGGTACTCTATAAGGACCTAGAAGTCTCCATATGCACTCCCTAAGTTAGGACTAAGGTAAAAATAATGCAAAATTTCAAGCTTTCTTTTTCAATTTGTTTGAACTCAATTTTCTTTGTATTTGTGATGGAAAAGATTTTCTTTTTGTAGAATGTGATGAAGTGTGATGATTAGACAATTACACGGCCCCGAGAGTCACCTAGGAAAGCGTTCACCAAGGAATTATCACGCCATGGGGGTGGTCAAGATGGTAAATGTATGCCCTTGACTAGGCTCTAGGAAACGGTGCGAAATTCACACTAAAAATACACATCAAAGGGTGTTTCAAAATCCATTTTAGTAGGCAAAATGCTAAGCAAAGAAAGTATCTACAAAGGCTTATCCAAGCTTGTCAAGTTTCCAAATTGGGCATTTCGCAAATTTTCCTAAATGCAACTATATGCCATGACCTAGTACTAAGCAGCATATATACAAAGCTAATGCAAATGCTCTAATAACTACGTGACAAACAATCTTATGTAACCTCCTAACAGCACATAAGTCACACAAGCACCAATCCCTCAAAATCCACACCGCAATCATCAACAAACTCCTCCAAAACTTCTCAAATGATAAGAAGTAGAGAAAGAAAGAAGGGGAATGAATAGGAGCGATCATACCATGGCAGTCTTCTTAATCCCTTCAATAAGTTTCTTAGCGATGTGTAGCGAACCTATGTATGGAGGTTAGAAGAAAACAATGCAAATATATACAAACTAAGATACAAGCTAATTTTTAGTTTTTTTCAAACTTTTTCAATTTTTTTGGATTTTTGAATGATTTTAAATGCAAAATAAAACATGTTTTTGGATTGTTTTCAAATTTTTCAAACTATGAAGATAGTTTCCCATCCCCCACATAGGAACATACATTGTCCTCAATGTATGAAATGTGATTATTGAAATTAAAGAAAGACATGTTTTTGGAGTTTTTGAATGATTTTCTAAAAGGAAAAGAACATGTTTATGTGTTTTTTAAATATTTTGAAAAATAAAAACTTGTTTTTGGGTTTTTGATTTTGAAATATTCACAATAAAAACAATATGTACAAGAGGGTTAGTTATGCAAATAAAATAATTCTATATGAAATGCATGAACTAATCAATATTCCTAAAACTAAATGCAAAGTGATATAATACAAAGTGCATGATCTAAGTGAATGCAAGCTAAACTCTATGCTAATCTAGAGTCCCGTTGTGGTGGTAATGTGCAAAAATGCAATGCCCCTCATGGGGTACCTAACACAAGAAAGTCTAGATAAAAAGGAAAACAAGGTGTGCCATATCGGAGTCTCGTCGCGGCGGTAAGGTGCATAAACTTAATGCCCTTCATGGGGGTACCTACCACGGGAAAGTCCAAAATTGGCACCTAAAAGTGCAACTACGTGAGGTACAATCTTAACCTCACCAAACCATTCGAGGCATAGCCTCTAAGACTCAAAGGAGAATTAAGATAAAAAGAACTAAGCTGCAATGCAAAGGTAAGTGAAAAAGTATATACAAACGGTGGTTATGGTGAGGACTCCACCAAACTCAATCAAGTAGCCGATTTTGTTGGAACGATTCTTCATTGACATTGTCCATGCCACTTAATGCTCTTAATAATCGATCAAAGGCTTGGGTGTAATCTTCGAACAAGCAAAAGAAGGCTTTGTCCATTTCGATACAAAGTAGACCCATATCCAATCCAACTTGGCCACGACACTTAGGCCTTTGTGGTGCTTAATACCAATCAAGTCACAACCTTTGTCAATAAAAGGTACAAAATACAACTCATGCTCTTTTGGGGGCTTAAAATTTCTCCTTTCATCTTCACAAGTTTCTATGACAACTAAACCCCCTTCATGGGTTATAAAAGAAAAGTGAGGCAAATGGTCTTCCTCATCGTCATTATAAACATCCCAAGTAGGGGGAGGAAGAGTAGTTGGCTCATAATTCGCTTCACATTCATCCTCTCTAGAGATTGAGTCTTCAAAGAGGGAAAATTCATTCAACTTTTCTATTACCCCATCCTCCATTTCTCCATTATCATTTAACTCCTCTTCCCTTGAAAAGGCATCATAAAAAAAAAAGGTTTCACTCGAATATTTTATTTCACCACTCTCTATTGCTCCACTAGCATCAAACTCAATGGAAGAAAGGCTCATTGTCACACTAGAAAGAGGAGATGAAGGAGTCAAAACACTTTTTACACAATTAAGCATATATTCATCATCATCATCACTATCATCCTCTATAGAAACTCCTCCCCAAGGGGTATCATAAGTCTTTCCCATAGCATTCGTTGAGGGTATGTGGCAACAAGCAAGAGGAAATGTATTGGTGTCATCCATCTTGCCATTTTCCTCTTGTTCTTCATCAAGCTCTTTGTCGGCTTGCAATTGAGCTAATTTAATAGCCAACATTCTCCCATGGGCTACAATTTCATTGAGAACCATGTCCCTTGCTTGGGCTTCTTCTTTCATTCGCATAAGTTGAAAGATTAAACTTTGCTCATCAAGTTCATGGTTGTCAACTTGTTGTGGGAAAAAGGGTGGTTGATTTTGTGGGTGGTTGTAAGTAGTTTGGAATTGTTGTTGTTGTGGAGGTTGGACATGGGGGATTTCATAAGGAGAGACGAGGTAGTAGCTTGGGCTTTCATTATATGATATATAGGATGGGAATATGTTATCAACAAACCCTCTACACTCATGGGAGTCATAGCCAAAAGCTTCACCTTGCCCATACTCTTCTTGTTGCAAGCTTTGTGTCATTATTAAAGATTATGCAAATAAAAGAAAACTACTAACAAAAACACTAAATAAAAGGGTTAGAAATAACCTTGAGAAACAAAGTTCCTCAAGGCAAACAAGCACAACTAGAAAAGTCTAGAAAACAAATCAAATACATTGCACCGTCCCCGGCAACGACGCCATTTTTGACACGCGTCGTTTCGATGTGTCAAATGATATTTATAACCAGACTTAGCACGGTGGCAAGTCAAGGTTGGTCCACAGGGACGGTGGGTATTCGATATGCAAAGTCTAGACTAGCAATGCATAAGGGGTGTCACGATATAGAAGTGGATTTGAAACTAATCTAAGAACATTGAGTAAATGCAAATAAGTAGGAAAGTAAGACAAAACTAAGATAATCAAATAACAAGCAATAAAAGGAAAGTCTAGGATCGGTGGGTTCAAATGGGTAATTTGGGTTCTAGTGAGTCGGGTTCATAGTTAATGGGTAGTCAAACTTGGGCGCGGTGGATTGAGGCTCTCGATCTTACAATCCCTCCCATATACCGAACCAAGCTAGCTCTCGCGTACACAAGGTCGATATACCAACTATATGCAAATCCTAACATATTCCGAGGCTATCGATCTTACGGAAATGTATAATAAACATGAATCATGCAAGTTTGTCAAGCAAGTATTTCATCAAACATGTGGTATGCATAAGTTGGAAGAAAGACAATTAATCAACAAATCAACCCAACAAACAAATATTAACCCTCATTAAAACCCATTATCCCCCACTTACCCTAGATTAATCACTACTCACTACTTAACATGAGGAATATGGAAGAATAAGATATAAAACTAAGACAAGACATCATGATAAGAAGGAAACAAAACATGTAATGAAATGACAAGATTAGCAAGTATATGAAAAGGGATTAAGAAGATATACCAACTAATTAAGGCAAAAGATGAACAATAAAAGAGGAAATCTTGAATAAAGGAGAAGACTTTGTCACCAATCTTCAAGTACAAAACCAAGAAATCCAATTACATGACTAGATCTAAAACTAATTAAAGAGTAATTGAGAAAAGATTAAACTAATTAGGAGGACTAATCTAATCTAATCTAACTAATTTTGAGTCTAGGGTTTCGTGCCCTCTAATTACACAAAAGGATCTATTTATAGGTTTACAAATGGAGGAAAGATGGGCTTCGAAAGACTTCATGGACTGGCAAGGTCACGACCGTGAAACACCTTTCACGGTCGTGAGATATGTGCACTAATGTGGCAGAGACTTTTTACGATCAAGTCACGACCGTGAAATGACTTTCACGACCGTGACTTCACTTTCATGACCGTGAACTGAGTTTCACGACCGCGAGCTGAGTTTCACGGCCGCGAGCTGTTTCACGACCGCGAGCTGAGTTTCACGACCGTGAGCTGTGTTTCACGACCGTGAGCAGTTTCACGACCATGAACTGTGTTGCTCGAAAATCATCATTCTTTGGAAGGAATCTCACGACTGTGAGATGTACTTCACGCCCGTGAAAGGTCTTTCCTCCTTTATTCCCTTGATATAACTTTGTCAACTTCTCACGGTTTAGGTCGCCTTGACTCGGGATGACTCGGGTACGCCAAGTAGAGCCCCCAATGGTATGTGGGGTCCCCTAGGACATGTCGTGGGCCCTCAGTGTGATGTACCTTCTCTTTTGTCGATCAAAATTGGGTAGAACTCGCCCCAAATGACGGTTTACCTACAAAAACACGATAAAAGCGAGAAATATGCTAGAAGAAGGTAAAACACATAGAAACGCTCTTAGGGAGCGTTAAATGCAAGCAAAACGAGCCAAAAAGGGGTGGAAAAGTAGGGTGAAATGACACTATATCAGATACAATTACCGCGACCTTGAGTCGCTTAATTTAATAATAAATATTATCATCGAACATTAAGAATAAATAATAATAAAATACATTTCTTAAATTAATTCACCCATGACAAAATAAGAAAAGAACATATACACAATTCTTGTGTCGGTAATTGGTAAAATCGTATTGCATTTTGAGGTTGCATAAAACACCGTCTCGTGCATCATTTTCCGCCGCGCGCAAACCTGACTCAACACCACCTACAACAAAATCCTAGCATCCATGATGATCCCTAAAAATCCTATGGCATGCCTAGAGCAATTGGTCCAATGAAAAAAAAGACATCCCTCTTTCCCATGTGTGCCACCCCCCTACACTCCTACTCCCCCTCTTCCCAACACCCTTCTTTTTATTCTTCCCATAACCAATCCTATTTACTCATAACTCAATCCCATCAGATTTTCATTCAAAACAAAACAACAACAACAAAAACATAGAGAGAGGGAGAGCAAGGAAGAAACCAATAGAAGGAGAAGAAGAAGAAGAAAGCTAGGAGGAGGATCTTGCCTAAACACCAAGTTCTTCACCTTGTAAGGACTAAAACACTACACTTTTATGATTTTATTCTCATTCATCACTTAAACATGAGTAAAATAAATCCTAAAACGAACTATAAGAGTCTCCATTCATGCATGCATGAACTTAAGCACGTAACAATCATCAAGGTGTCAAATCCGGAGGTTGATTATGAACAGAAGATAAATCAAACTTAAGCTTGTTATCTTAGTGTGAAAAACATATATGTAGTACCTCTGCATGTTTATAACTTGTATACAAAATTTTGTCAGATTCTCATCTGTCTTTTGTAAATGAAAAATCATACACTAAAACGTGATTCTGGACAAACCGAATCTGCATATCCCAATGTTTGAGTCTTAAAATGTAATTTAAAATATTAATAAAGACAATCCCTTTTACCACAATAAACTTCAATGCATATAAAGCATGTTAGGCTCTGGAATCAACTCATTTCATTCTGTTAAGACGGATTTATGCATTGTTACCTTTTTTGTCTCGAAATCTGAGACATTCTGGAAAAACATGATTTTGGGTATCTTAAACTCAGTTTTAGACTTAGGCGTACAATTACTTAAAGTTAGTAGACTCATTAAGGAATCTACACAAACTGACCAAGCCTTAAAATATGATGTTTTCAATTTATTATGATTTTTAAAAGTTCGTTCAATAATCTGGAAAAAACGAGATTAATGAGTATAATAGTTTTACTAGTGAAAACTTGTCATCTTCATAAAAGGCTTTTGAAATTATACTTATTAACATTTTAAACATCCCATCTTTTAATATGTTAAACTATTAGGAAATTAGAGCACTTTAGACTTTCGAATCTTGGCATTTCGATTTGTTAAAAACATTTCCCACCTAATAACATATTAAGCCTCGTTTTTTGACAGATTTTGTTAAACTGTAAACTAGTATAACTTAGAGACCTTTTTAGGCCTTGACTCTCTGAATATTAAAGTTATAGGACATCTCAAGGAATCCAACCCCACAAACTACGTATCCAAATGATTACTAACGAGAGAGATATGGCAGTTTAAAGTTTCTGTTTCCGACTGAAAAATCGTGGAGGGTAGTTAGGTCAATATAACTTGCTTAATCTCATTGCATGTATGCTTATTGGCTAAACCAAACAGTAAATGAATTAATAAATCATTCATATACATTATGGTGTAATGCTAAATCATATTTATAGACGATAGAGTGGGATGAGTTAGTTAACGGAACTTAAAATAATAGAAACTGTATAATTCAAGTAATGTAAAACAAGAAAGTTAAGAACCGACTTGGATGCATTAGTAATCGATATTTTATACATATTGTAGACTCGGAATTTGTAGAAGAGGCGTTGTAACCGCTCCCTAAGCAACCTTGTGAGGTAAGGGAAAACACTAATCCGTACACTATTCTTAAACTATTGAGTATTGTTCCGAATGTTGTAATATTTAATATGCTTGTAATGATTGTTGTTATTAGTTGGAATTATTGTGATGAAATGAATATTGAAGATGATTGATGTTGTCCAATCTCTTGATTATGGAATCGTGTTTGAAATAAAATGAAGGACTCATGATTTTTAAGTGTTTTGAAAACCAAAACCGTTTGATCTTTTGTACACGTTATGGAAATTTTTAATTTCAAGGAAATGGATTTAACTGTTTCGAAAGGTTTTGATATTGGTTCTGAAACGGTTTTGGTAGAGGGGTAGGTTGTCCCAAATAAGGGACCTCCTATACAGAGCTTTTGGTGGGGGTTAGTTGATCGAGACCCCGTCCTCTTATCTTCCTCCTTGGGGTTGGCCCTTGGAGGGGTGTGCACACTCGATATGTTTGGACAGTTTAGTACATGGTTTGGGGAACCTCGTCTTATCCGGACTAGGGCGAGGGGACCCTCTCCATACGACCTCTATCCAAGTATACCGATGATGGAAACTTATCGAAAGAAATGTTTTCTTTCAAATAAAAATGTATTGGAAGAAATGTGGTTTTGAAAATGTTGGAAACTTATGGAAAGAAATGTTTTCTTTCAAATGGAAAAGGTATTGGAAGAAATGTGGTTTTGAAAATGTTGGAAACTTATGGAAAGAAATGCTTTCTTTTAAATGGAGAAGGTATAGGAAGGAATGTGATTCGAAAAGTTTGGAAACATTGATTATATGAAATACCACATGTTGTTATTGAAAATTCTTATATCTCATACATTGTTTTGAAAATGTAATTCAAGTTAGTATTCTACAACTTACCAATTCTTCTTTTCGGATTGTTTACCTTACTCAACATTATTGTTGACCCTTCTTTTGTTTTGTCCTTGATTGGACCTGCGATGACCACAAACGGTGTGAGCAAATCGTATGACATGTACTTGTGGAAAGTAGAGTCGAGAACTCTTGGGGAGAGCGCGCTATCATGGAATATTTGAAGTTGGAACTTTAAAAACATTTGATGGTTTTTGAGACTTATAACTTTGATTTGCTTCCGCTAAATTTGTAATGTTGTAATCGGATTTCAACACCTTGGTTTTTATTCATATGAACTTTTATCCTTTTTGCTTTAAATCATGGTTCTATCACTACATTTGATTACATTGTGGCATACCCATCATCCTATTTTAAATGAAATTGGAATTTTTAAACTAAGAGGATATTGGGGGTGTTACAAAAAGCCCTAAGATAAGATCTTTTAAAACGCCAATACGACTCCATACGAGCTATGGAAGGGATAAGAACCCTAACTTTGTTCAACACATGGATTGAGATCCAAGTATTTAGCTTGGATATAGAACGAGTCTATTGAGAAGCTGTAATATGGAGTCTAAACAAATAAGTAAACTATAGATCACTCAAGGTTAATACGAGCATCATACCCCTTTGTACCTAGAGAACAAAGTTGTTTGTGACCAAGGAACATAGCTCATTAAGCTATCAAATCGAAAATTCTACCCATTTAAACCTACGGGACAAAGCTATTTGTAGCTCATGGTGCTATCCTTCTACAAAATATATCTATTTTTAAGAGGATATAATGGGAGAAAACCTACCACAAACTAATTTTGAATAGGAAGCCAAGAGAAAATGTTCTTGAGTCCTCAAAGGTAAGAAGCTGGTAGTTGAAATTTTACTTTTTGAAAGTAATAAGACTATGATCTATGAAGTGACGGTTACTAATAAAACCAATTCGAATTTGTTGCATAAGAGCCTCACGATCCAAGATGGAATTTATATATAAATAAATTTACTTAGAGAGGTTTGGACCTCCCTAGAGTAAATAGAAGTTTTAAAGTATAGGATTACATATAAGTTGAAATATAATCATCTTTGAGATCCCAGATTATTACTACACCTCATTGAACGCATATGTATGACATATGACAAGTAGTTATTAAAAACCACTTTTCTAAATAGGTATTTAGGAAAAGGAAGTGTATATGACACAAACATACATTGTCATAAAAGGGCTTTTAGAGATGTGATCCTAATAAAGCGCTTAAGAGGTTGTAATGATCGTTTCATGATAAGTGAGAATGGTTTCCTCGAATTGTCGAAGATCCATGTTTATACATGAAGTTGAGTGGGAGTATAAATGGTCATGTTTGGACATGAAGTTTAGTGGGAGCAAATTATCTTTCATGTCTTGTATTTAAGAGGCATATTAATCATTGGGAATGATGTACTGACATTGTCTTCCTTGAAGGAGTGTTTGGGAAATCATTTCTAGATGAAAGACTTGAAAGATGCATATCGCATCTTAAGTATCCAAAATCTATAGTGATAGATGAGAGATGAAATTGGCATCAAGATAAGAATCTTATATCGATAAGATCCTTCATCTATTTCAACAAAGTTGAGTAGGTTTTTCATATTGATGAAAGTGGGATCACTATGAAACAGTCATAGTCATCCAATGAACCAAAGAATTGTTGATCACGTGATTACTAATGTTTTCGCCATTAGACTAATCATGTATGCCATGATATGCACATACCTTGATGACTTGTATGCTTGGAGCATGACAAGGCAATAACAAATCAATCCATATGAGAATAATTGGATAGCCTTCAAGAACATCCATGAGGTTCTCGAGGAGAACTAAAGAATTATTCTTGTGTTTGGTAGAGATAACTTAATCATGTGTTAAAGGTTACACAAGCCCAAGTTTCCAAATTTGCAAGGATTTGTCGAAATCCCTGGCTAACGTTTGTTATATTAAATGCGAATAACTTAAAAGTATGATTGAAGAGTCAATCATTAAGAATTCTACAAATAAAGTCTTAGTACATTATGATGAGAATAAGGTGACTTAGTAGGAACTAATAATAGATCATATCACCAAGATACCTATCACATAGGTATCATGATAGAGAGTGGGAGCATCTTTCATGTTAAAGAGCCCAACACTAGATAGAGATCTAGACATGTATATAGATAAATTCATGTTATTAGGAATAACGTTGAATGGAAGGAAAAAACAATTCATAAGGTTGGAATAAATGAATATATTGTATATTTACTACCCAAACCCTTATTGAATTTTAACAAGATCGCCATGAAGTGTCATACATCATATAGACTTTAGGTTATAAGATATGAAGCAATAACATTGTGTTGATTGTTCATATATGATTATCACATTTATCGTTTGACTTTCTAAAAACTCATTTTGTGCTTTGTTATATCCAAATAGGTTGTAGTGACAACTTTGAACCCTATTAAAGTGAACTGGATTAACATAGCATTGGCCCCTGGTTGTTTTTATGAGGTGCCGTCTCCAAGTTACTGGAGTGTGAAGCGATTGATGACAAGTTCAAGTGCCATAGGGTCATATGAGATGACTGGTCGATCACATAAGAAGACTATATCGGACACTCTGTCGGGCAGTGACCGTTTATAGAGCTCTGGCAATTCATATAGCCTAGTCGTGGAGAGAGCTACTATAGTATTCTTTTTGAGTCAATTTTATAGACTAAAGACTGTTCGCCTAAGTCGACACAGTTTCTGATTGACTTTGATCTTTGCCCCAAGCCATTCTGTAAAAGGGGGTGAATAAGAAATGTTTGGGTCATAAAGAACTATGAGTGTACGAAGGGAATAATGCGATAGGAATTTTCCAACCTTTTGTCAGGGTTAACTAAATCTCAAGGCCACTCGAGGAGTAGTGCACAAGAAATGCGTGGCCACGCTCGGAAGGTATCTACGGTAGATAATTTCAGCCAGACAGTACTCTCCAGATCAAGGAAACCACTCATGATATGATCACATGCAAGTACGACCTGCAAAACACCTTGCATTGAGTGAGATATTGTAATAGGACAAGAGAATTGGTGACGCACACTTGTTTCAGTCAAGTGGGAGATTGTTGGAGTAAGTGTACTCAACAATAGTGCGATCACTTAAATAAATCTCAATAACAAGAATGCAAAGGGATGATGAATATTATAGTCAACTGGTGCACATTAATCAATAAAGATTGCCTTACTAGAGTTTGACGTTAAAGTCATATGACGGTGGTGATCAGTTGATCCCTTGAGGTCACACTGAAAGGACGATTCCCTAATCGAGAATATTAATTAATTGTATGACATTGCAGATTAATTAATCCCTTAAATAGAACAAGTTTGTATAATAAGTGAGAATTATATCTTATTGTAATATGATTAAATAAGATTCAATTTAGTAATTTAAATGTTATAATACTAAGAATGCTTAATGTTTATGAAACATTTAAGATAAGCATGATTGATTGATTATGATTACAATTAGTTGTTGATTATATTAACCAAATATAAGATGACCCATTTTATATACATGTAACTATAAATTTACATAAAATGTGAAGTTTAATTTATTTGTTATGAAATTGCATATAAATTAGTTAAATGCATATTTATAAGCTAATTTACATGTCACATGTCACATATGTGACAAATGACAAAATCACAAAATAAAATGGATTCCAATTTTATATGGGATAACCGGTTTTAAGGGGGTGTAGGGTAGTGTTTAGGCTTTGAATATTGTTCTAATCAAGATTAGGCAATATGATTACTAGCCTAAGACCTATAGCCCACCCTAAAGCATTGTTACGGCAAATAGCAAAAGCAGCCCACCTTTCCCCATAGTGGGTGTCGGTTTGTGGTGATAATAAGGATAAATTATACCATGCACCCAGGAGTATGGTGCATGGTACTCCCTCCTAACTAACTTTTTTCAAATAGATAAATTTTAAATTTTATAATTTAATAAATTATTAAAAAATATATCATTATTCATGATTTTAATTCTCTACGATTAGAGACCATAATTGATATATTTCGATATTTATCTTAGTTTTATTCACATATTCATTTCACGTAATGACATATTCATAATAATGAGATATTCAGATCATATCACAAAATATAATTTTTTTTTTTATTTCTATGAAATATTTTGCATTATGTAGTTTCGATATGGAATAAAATGTTCATGATCAAACAAAATATTAGACTAGATAATACATATTAATAAAATTATAGCGCCGTATTCAGTAAACGAAAAGTAAATATAATAGAGATATGCGTTGAATATCACAGTATCACAGTATCACACTACATAATACATATTCATCAGGCTACACTTGTAACACCCTAGAATTTCCGCTATTTATTTTATTCGAATTAATTAGTTATTTCTCGGAAATCCTTATTCTGTTAGTCTAAGTTATACCTAATGTTAGTATAACTTCATTGTTGGGCCAAATCCTCCTTATTATTTCTTATTGGGCCTATTTTCTAGTTAAACCCTAGTGCCTATTAGCTTCTCTATAAATACCAAGCTAAATCTAACCTCCTTCCCTTTCTTTTATTTGAAAACCCTAAACCTAATTCTCTCTTCTCCTTCCTCCCTTTGTGCCGTGTGGTGGCAGCCATTTCTCTAGGGTTTTGTGCCCCTTCTTCCATATTTCTTCATCATTAATCATTCATCTTCGTTCCTATATCGATCCTAGCCAATCTATTCTTCAATCGTTGTAAGTTTTATATTTTATTTCCATCTTTTCGTAGTTTTATGCGCTAGAATATTAATTAGGATCATTATTATTGTTGGCACGTGTTGATGATGGTGGTGAAGGCTTCGTGGACAATCCGGAGGAAGATTGTTATATTCTAGAAGAGGATTTATCGTAGATTTTACGCTAAAAAGGCAACTAGGTGTTTTCCTTTAATTTTGTTCATAGAAAGTGAATTATTAACATGATATAATGATTGATTATATGATTAATTGTTTGTGTGATTATTTATGCTTATGATTCACATGTTTAATTGCATTTAATATTTATGTTGTTATTCTATTTTCAATTATTCATTTGGTGTGCGAACTATGGTTCAAATCGCGAACCCTAGCGTCATTGGTGGTGGCGCGGTCGTGGGGTTGCCGTGGCCTAGGGTTTTGGCCTCCTCCTTGTGGGAGAGGCTAGGGTTTGCTTATGTTGAGAAATTAGGGTTTTGGTTTATATCATTAAGGTTATAGCATGTTAACTATAACTTTACATGTAAGCTACCCTAGTATACCTATTTGAGTTATAACTTTGAAAGTGACGTTGGGGTGCAGTGTACTATAACAAGACTCGTTGTGGTGACGTGGCGGTTTGTACCGTGGAGTCGACCCCTCGGTGAATTTGTTATAGAAGACTAATCCGTGATGGAAGAGAGTTATAGTTGATGATACTATAACCTCGCACGTATAAAATTATAGCTTGAAGTGCTATAACTTCACTAACGTTGAGTGAAGGTTATAACTGAAGTGTTATAACTTCACTAAAGTTGAGTGAAGGTTATTGCTGAAGGTACTATAACTTTACTGAAGTAATGTGAAGGTTATAGTTGATGATACTATAACCTTACACACTTCTTAATGTTATAGTTGAAGTTGTTATAACTTCACTAAAGTTGAGTGAAGGTTATAGATGAAGTTACTATAACTTCACTAAGGTTAAGTGAAGGTTATAGTTGGTGGTATTATAACATTGGATGTTATATGCTTTAATGTCTGGCTGTGACACCCTCAAATTTGCGGAAAGAAAAAAAATAATTTAAATAAATAAACAAAGGTGTCATAAATAAAAAGGTTCATAACAAAAGGAAAATAATATTATACATAAGAATTATACAAGACGGGAGACATATCTCCCGTATAAATACGGAAATAAAAGAGTGTATAATAATATACAATCTAAGAACCGAATATAGGTCCAAGGTAAATACTTCGCTCGCTAGCTCGTCACTGTACCCCAAATATGCATCACCACCTGTTCGACCGCATTAAATATAAACACGGAAGCCACAGTCAGTGGGGAGTAACTCCGAGTTCTCCCAGCCACGAAATGTCGAGTTCAATTAAACATGAATAACATAAAAGCAATGTATATTGAAAATACAAAACCTTAACATATATTATATGCTTTTCATGTTATGAAACAATTAACTAACATATAACCTAACATATGAAAGCTATCATGTGAATCCGATAATAAACTATAACACGAGGTAGGGAAGCTGGTATGCTAGCTCAGAGGTTCCTCTTTGAAACATGGCCGTGATACACTCAAACCCTAATCAACACGTAATCATGTGAATCAGTTAACAATCGGTAATCCAAACTCTATCAATCCTAGCCGGCTTGCA